>JBBPBX010019792.1:7308-44089 GCA_038048925.1 Garcialebias charrua | reverse complement strand
TCCATCATATGTCTTACCAAACATTATCAAGACAGATGTGATAACTGAAGCCCCCTGAGCCGTTGACCCTTTCTTCAGAGATTTACATCCCGCACCTTAAAGATTCAGATGAGACATAATGAAACAGGAAGGGAGGTGGAGATTCATTTTTACCGTCCATCAATCTGCTCACCGCTCATAAATGTCAGCGCGGTGGAAATTGAACGGCCCCATTTTTCTGTGTTTATTAGACCGGGATGAACTCAGTCTTGTCGACCTTTCAATGTACAAACCCACACTGAGTTAATTGAGGATAAGTCAAGACTGAAGTTTTGGCAGCACGGGGAACTGAGCATAAGGATCCCCACAGACGGATCGCCTCGAGTAGGCACAAATACGTGAGATGGGAAAGTTCAACTCAAGACGACCTGGAGTCTGGTGGAAGAATCTCAGCGCTTTACTACTGAATGCTCGGCCAGAAATGCAGAGTACTGGAGGCTTGTTGGAGTTGTGACACCATTTTCACTTGTTAACAAAAATCACAAGCACAATGAGAATGTTTTTGGAAACATTGTTTTTCCCCAAAAAATACATAAATGTATGTATAAGGGTTAACTTCAAACTCTTGAAAGTGTTCAGTTCAACTAAAATGCTGCTGCTGGAGTTATGAGAGTTAGTAGGAGAGATCATATCTCTCCTCTCTCCTTTGGCTCCCAGTCAAATTCACTTTATACTTTAAAATCTTACTTCTAATGTACACAATTCTTAACAACCAAGCTCCATCTTATATATTATGTTCAATTTTCCAGCACTTCGCTGTCAGACTGCAGGTTTACTTGTGGTTCCTAGAGTTTCCAGAATGGGAGGCAGATCTTTCAGTTATCAGGCTCCTCTCTTGTGGAACCAACTTCCAGTTTCTGTCCATGAGGCTGAAACATTAGCCCCTTTCATAAGACGGTTCAGTCTCTGATGCGTGTTCAGTCCTCCAACGAGCATTCAGAAAAAACACGAACGCGCATTGCCGGGTTAATTTTACTCGCCTCTGATGCGCCGTTGATCCGCGAGCAGAGGTAGTATTAAGCCCGGATCTGTCGACTTGTGAAAGGTGTCGGGCTGCTGCGGCTTCAAACTGATTTGAATAATGACGTACTCTCCCGGCGCCCACTGTCACGCTCTATTTAAATGTGTAAACAAGAACATGACATTGGTATTTCGCTTGCGCATCACTCGCTATTCTTCGCCAAATCTTTTTTTATTGATCATCACGGAAATGGCTAATTGGGGTGATGCCAAGACCTGTGTACTCCTGTCTCTGCGCGCAGAGGAGGAAATTAATAAGGGACTTACAGTGAAGGATGGGCCCTTTTGGAGCGGATTGATGCGAGAGCAAAAAACAACAACAAAAATACAACAACAAAAAAAGCATTCGGATAAGCACAACGATGTTCGCTAGCGTCGCCATGTTTGTTTACAGACACCTCTGCGGTCCCACGTTAAACACGCAGGCACCACGTCCTCTGAGCTGCACATTTTCACCACGCCTCTTTTCAACCCGCGCTGCCAATCGTTTTGTGAATGCTCCATTGAGGGCGGGCCGTGGCCGGATTCAACTTTGTTTTATGAATGACCCCAGGGGGATTAAAGCCGGACTGGTCTGTGCTGGAATTGCGCGGATCTGACTTATGAAAGGGGCTTAAGTCTACTTGGCTTAAGTCTTTCCATTTTGATAAATCCTTTGGTTAGTGTTGGCCTAGGTTTCCTGAGCTATCCCTTAGTTATACCGCTATGGGTTTGGATTTCTGGAGGACAAACTGACCACATTTCCTCACTCTGCTTTCTTCCATGCTTGTGCATACAGTTATTCCTGTGATTAACTTGCATTTCGTTTTTTCTGTTTGTTTTTTGTTCTTTCCACTGGAACAGCCAGCCGAGGCATATAGCTGCCCATCCTGGGCCTGGTCTATACTATTAAAACTGAGCTGTTCCTTTCCACTGTGAACAAGGTGCTGCTCAGGATGAGGTATTGCGACAAAAATTCTACACAGTCCTCTGGCATTTTATGTGCTGAATAATAGAATTCAGATAATACATTTTATTATACTAAGACGACTTGCCTGTACTTACATTTTAATCTGGATCTAAAAGAGATTTGTGATTTAAACCTTTTCTGTATAGTGACCCAAGATGACTTTTGTTGTGAATTGGTGCTATGAAAATAAACTGGACTAAATTGAATTCCAGATTTATTTTACTCCTTTGACATTAAAAAAAAAAAAAAGAAATATTTTAGAAGAGTCTATCTTGGAGTTCTTTTGATGTGAGATCCCTGGTTTGTGGCCATGTGATGATATTCACAGAAAAAAGTACAGTACTGTAGTCCCTTTCACAAAGCATCTCCAAGATATGGACACAAAGACAAACCCCTCTTTAGGTCATTGTCAACAATCTAGTCAGCCATGTCCAACAATGTTTAAAGGTACATGAAGGGTAACTTGAGTTGCATTGACATATAGTGCTTAGAATAAAATGTGTTAGGCATCTCTGATACTAAATTTGGCAAATTCAAAATTGATCTTTGATCACTATAAAACATCTTCACACCTTGATGCAAACTTCCCCTAAACTAAAAATACACTGGACTTGCAACCTGTCCAGGGTGTCTCCTGCTTCTCGCACATTGATGGTTGGACATGGGTACCAGTGACCCCCGCGACCCAAAAAGGAAGAAGTGGGTAAAGATAATGGATGATGGCTGGGAATGACGGAGAGCAGTGCATCACTTATTGCTACAAAAACAAAGTGCGCATCAAGCTGAACGTACTGTTATAACACAGTGCTACATCAAATAGCTTAACATATTTTCTTCTTAGAATAGCCAATCTAGACCAATAAATTGTCAAGTAAATCAATAAATTAACAATCATCATTATTTACTTTATTTCAGACACAATAATATGAGCCATAGGAAGAAAAAAAACAAGAACACAGAGTTAAAAAGCTTTTCTATAGAGGCTCAAACGCCATTGCGTCCATAAAGTAGAAAAGTATTGTACAGAGCTTAGTCCAGGGTTGGTCAGTGTAGTGATGATACAGTTTTCAAATTCAGACAACCTACACATGCATCTATACTACTACAGTACACTGTTTCTGGAACAGTAACACCTTAAATTAAAACCGTGGAGAGAAATAACTCTGGTCGCTGTAGCGTAAAGTGCCAGCTGGGAGATTATTTCTATTGGTGTCGGAGTCCTAAATAAAACTGAGCATCATATTTGTATAGCCCTTTACACACACAAACCATTTCAGCCCTGTGACTACCTCACATGGCACCTCCATGGAGTAACAGCAGCAAGTTGACCTCAACTCCTCATAAATTACACAAAGACATAACCAAGGCATCTCGGGTAAGGCTTAAAAATGCACCATTATTCAAGGAGGGCGTTCCACCCTCCCTACAGAACCACCCGCCCTGCTATGAAGATCATGGTATGTAAAATAAATAAAAAAGATCCACACATGTTCACACAAAACCAATTCTGTGTAGAGGGGGAGACACCAAATGCCCCTTTTCCCCTTCATCATCACCTCTCCTCCTGCACCTCTCCCTGACCTCGGATGTAAAATTTAACTTTGTATTAATTAAATATTAATGCTTTCAAGACTAACGTCACCGGCATCCAGACACATCTGACTTGCACATGTGACCAAACTCCTGATGGGTGCGTGCAGCCTGTTTGAAACACTCTCAGGTAAACTCATTGTTTTCTGCAAGTTTAATTCTTGCAGTTAAACTATATTACCGTATTTTCCGCTCGATAAGTTGCACTGCCCTATAAGTCGCATCAGTCTAATTATGTCCAATAAAGTGGAAAAATCCGTAAATACGTCGCTTCTCCCTATAAGTCACATCTATTATGCGTCACCGCTGACGTGTCACGTATGTTTGCTCGTCTGCTGTGACAACCCGGAAATGGCCACAGGAGCGTGCTCGGTAGGACTTTAACAAGTTTAACACTTAAAAACAATTATTAGATTGCTGAAAATTATAGTAAAGATGTGTCTGAGCTGAACTTTTCCTTAATAAATGCACGTACCGGTCAAATTCCACAAACCAAATTAAGGACCATGGGAGACCGGGCATTCTGTGTGGCTGCCCCCCACCTATGGAACTCCCTCCCTGACTACCTGAGAGCTCCACAGTCACTGGTTGACTTTAAACAAGGCTTAAAGACTTTTCTTTTTAAGCGAGCCTACTCTGCCTCCACATGATTTTATCTTCCGGCTCTTGGCAAAGTAGGTTGCTTCTCTTTCTGCTCCTCTCCTCCCTAAAGTTTTCCTCCTCCCTGCTTTTGCATTTTTGTCTCGTCTGTAACTCTTCAGTGCTCACTCGAACCAATTTGAAAATGGATTTAATTGCGTGGGCTGTTTCCTCTATCGATAAATTTTTTTCCACGAAGCGCTCCGGACCAGGAGAACCGGCGTGCCCCCTCGACACGCATGCGGTGGGCTACATTATGGACTCGTGGGGAGAATGGAAGTTAATGTGTCTGACCGTTCTTTCTGTCGAAGACGTGGAAGATTTGTGGATTATTGGAATATTGGTGGCAGCTGCTCTGCTTTTTGGCTTAGGCGGAGGTTTCTGCTACTGGAAGCTGAGGGAGACTGCCGCGGCGATCAACGCGCTGGCGAAACTTCCTGCTCAACAAGATTCTTTGATCCGGGCTGTGACCTCAACGACCCAGCTGTTGTTCGAGCTGAATCGCACGATGGGAGCAGTGGTGGACAGCCGCGGACCTGCAGTGCGTTTTGGGACTCGTTTACAGCCGACCGGGCTTCATCAGGGGACAGATGGGGATTTGTAGCTCGGAACCTCACATGATTCGGCGATTTGGACCTAGACAGCACCTGGACTTCAAGGCTGCAGTCAAAGTACACTGTAGCCTGCCCTGGAAAATAAATAAAGCAACTAATCTAATCGGGACTCAAAGCAACCTTGAAAAGAGGCTGACTGCAAAACTTCTCCTGGAGTCGAAAGCTGTTGAAAAACTGTCGCTGCCCCCCCTCCCCCCAGAGGTCTCTGTGTGCATTCAGATGGAGCCGAGCTGAGGCCATCTGCAGACTGTGCTTATCTGAAATGATTACTCACGGACTATCTCCCTGCTTGCCATCAAATGCAACATGTCTTTGTCTTTATCCGTGCTGAGCTGGTAGAGTTTTTTGACTTTATCATAGAATGTCCTAAGACAAAATGTGATAGATTCTTTTTTGAATACCAATGATTATCCGACTGTATGTTCCTTTTTTCCATATCTGATTGTTGGCGGCGCAATTTAATTACTGCTGCGGCTTTCCGTGCGTACGTCCCTCTTAGGATAGTGTACGCGCCAATTGCAACACTTTGTACCTTGGTGCAAATATGCCAATAAATATGTATTCTATTCTATTCTATTCTACAATAACCTGCGCTGGCAACCTAACTCCACAAACGAACAAAGAAAAAAACTAACTCACCAGTTGCCACTTTTAGAATAAACAGTCAGCTGAAGGCTTTTATCACAAACAGAGCCACCTTAAAGTGGAGAGGATATCAGTCAGGAATGGTAATATAATAATATAAGCATTACATAAAGGCTAGCATTAGCATGTTAGCTCCAAAAAAATCACCAGTTGCGAATTTTAGAAAACACAGTCAACTTTCACAAACAGCCATCTAATTTGAGAGGCATATCAGTCAGAAATGCAAATAGACATTAGATTGGAGCCAAGATGGTCTAGTGGCAGGGTTTTTGACTACGGACCCGAAGGTCGCGGGTTCGCGCCCCGGCCACAACCCAGCTTGGGGTATCTATGAGTGCACACCTATTTCTCCAGCTCCCCGGGCACTTTCGGGCTGCTCACTGCACCACCTGGTAGGTGGTTGGGTTAAATGCAGAGACGAATTTCGTCTGTGTATGGGAAACATACGCAGATGACAGGAATAGACATTATTATTATTATTATAAAGGGCTTTCAATGATTTAAAACTTACCTGAGCAAGCCTGCTTGAGTCACTGACCACACAGCTAATTTTCCAGACAAAATTTTTTTTTTATTAAATAAAAAAACGGCCGGAAACACGCGATCCCTAGGCAGAGCTCACGTTGGACGTGTTCAGGGCGTAGAAAAATGCGCCCAGCATCTACCCATAGTTTTGTAACGTCGTGGAATAACTGTGCATGCGCCACTTATAATGAGAGTCCATGGATAAGATCAGAGCGCCCCAAAACAGGAAATACGTCACCAATCAGAAAACGTTTTTTGAAACAAACAATATGCAGTAACTCATCATTACTCATAAAATATTTATTCTACACAACTAAAAACATATATGCATATATTTCAAAATATTTTTATTTTATTATTTCATTTTTATAATTTTTTTTAAAAGTCTTCAATGTAACATGATCCAGAATTTCCAGTGGGGCGGCGCCCTAGCGCCCCCTATTGGCCGGCCGCCCCTGCTGCAGAGATATTTCTGTCCTGCCCAAAGTGATGGACAACAGATTTCTGTTTCCATCTTTAGTTGCTCTAGTGTGACTCACAAAAACTGACTTGATGTGACTTGATTTGAACTATGACGACAGATCAAAAGAGATCACAGAACAGAACCTCTCGAACCTTAAATATTTTTAGCTTTAACAACCTACAAGAAACTGGTTTGTCACGTTGCTCTCTGTCGCCTTGATGAGGGATTCTTCAAACAGACCCATGCCCTTGTTTTGCTGCACTGTACGTCAGCAGTCTGAGCCTTCTCTTTTCATTTTCACACACATTCATCAGACGCAACAACAAGGCTAATTCCAGGTAAATTATTGTCACCTGCTCACTCCTCTCCATGGGTGTGCTTTGTGGCTTGAATCACTTCTCAGACTGCTGCCAAACACTGCTGCCAAACACAGCTGGACCTAAAAAGCAGGAGGAAAAGTGGGATATTCTTTGAAAGTGAAACGTGTCTTCCTCCCCAGCAGGTGAATGTCCATGTGCAGTGAGCATGCACATATATTCACATGATGATGATGAAAGAGTGAGTCAAGCCTACCTGAAGATGAAAGAGATGTCTGCACCTCTTTCTGGACTCATTCATCTTAATTCAGGTGTCCCCCCCACCTTCAGGTATTTAGTCTCCCCTTCACACTCAGCTGTCAGGTCTGCCTGTCCGTAGCTCAATGAAGTCGTCTTCACTCAGAGACGTCCACTAATGGCAAGATGCTCAGAGGACTTTGATAGGTAAATTGAGACAAATCGGCTCAAAGAATATGTGGGATTTTAAAACGGAGCACTAACTTTTGATTTGTTTTCATTGTTAGCAAATTACATTTACCTCATTCATTTGAATGAAAACTTTGTAAAATGTGATTTCACTTGTATGCATTTGATTAAATTGAAGGTCAGATTCATTTATTTATTTGATACATGAAAGGGATAGTTCAGACATTTTGAGGTGAGGAATTGTGGAAATTATATAAACTAGGGTTGTGCATCATTGATCAGTGTCTGATATGCATGTCAATACACTACCAACAATTCAATTAATCAAAAAGTGATAATATAATTCAGTGTATATATTATAATAATATAATATATAATTCAACACTTGCGCTTCTCAAGGGCGGACGTCTCCTCTCGGTCTCCGCTTTGCTTTTGCTTTGTCTTGTCTGTGAAACTGTCTGATAGCCTCTCTTCTACAAAATCTTCCGAATCATAACTATGGACTTCAGTTTTGGTGAGTTGGTCCCTAAACACAACTGATAACATTTCTTCAACAAGATGACAGGCTGTAGGCGAGCCAATTTGCCCTGTTGGCATGCACTCAGCTGGATATTTCATCGACTTGGAAGACTTGATGATGTGTCTATCTCTGCTGTCATCTGTGGATCTTAAAGATGCAAATTTAATTGGATTTATGATAACTGGTTCCTGCTTTTTGGACTTTGTCGGTTCCTGGTCTATCAACACACAAGGAAGATGTCAGCGGCAAATCTGGACCTGGTCAGGCTGCCTGCCTTACATGATGGCTTGGTTCATGCCTCGAGAATCCAGACTTTTGGCTGATAGGATTAGATCTCGGGGATTTTCTCAGGCACATTCCATTTGTTTGGTCATTTTAATTTGGACATTTCGGAAGCGATTGGACCGACACAAACTGAAGGTAGATGTCATTAAAGTTCTGCCTGTTCCCAAAACAATCATGTTTATCTGAAATTTGGCTCACTGACTGGCCTTGACAGGCCGTCTTATCTCAACACGCCTGCTGAAGTTTTGTAAACCTGACGCTCTCACCCCCTTCCAACTCTTCTGCTGAGGAATAGACCTTTTACCAGTTGACGTCATCGCGCATGCGCACTCGCATTTTTCCAGAATTTTCCGGAAGCTGGGGGAGCGCGTCAATACTACTCTAGTGTTTTCATTACTGCCAACGGTCGCGGTGGGGAAATATGACTTTTATTGTGTTTATAATTGTTCCAGGCAACGTAAACGAGTAAAAGAAAAAGGTGAGACTTGTTCGTTTTACAACGTCCCTCTAGGAAAGTCGAGTAAAGCGACTAAAAGAAGGAAGATGTGGCTTCAAGCGCTTCGCCGGCAGGACTTCACCCCGACACAAAGCACCAACGTGTGTAATCAGCATTTTTTATCTGGCATGGCCATTAATGGTCCAAGCTCCGTGGATTACGTTCCAACATTACATCTTGGATATGGGAAACAGACAAAACAGAGAACAACCTCCCGCAGCAGAATGCTACTGGACAGTTGCTAAGTTAGCAGCTAGCTAGTTCTACGAGACCTCGCTGTTCCTCAGTCCACTGCCTGTGTTGAAGTTTCAACCTGTTTCAACCTGCGACATGCAAGGAGATTCTTCCTTCAACCCCCCTGAAGAAATAACAGGTGAGTAAAATAGCATCAAACACTCTGTGCAGCTCTATAAAAATGAACAGACCACTGCACTGTTAGCTGTTATCATTTGAACTCTTTCTGCATTGAAAAAATATACAGTAGTAGTTTCCACAAGACAAACATGTTTTATTAACATTATTTGAGGTCTGACTTTAAAAACATTTCAGCCATTTCTCTGTTTCTGTAAGTTATTCGCACAGTTTTGCTGGGAGCATTTGCTGGGGGAAAAAAAAAAGTTGTCCCCATTTTCCATCAGCGCACACAATCACCTCCTCTCGTATCCGCGGCACAATGTTCAGGCATTTTGACCAGTTGTTGTCCACTATTTTAAGAAACCAAGCTTCTAAATTACAACTCTCTATCATTACGAAGCTGCTCGGCTCCTTCCTACCCCCCTGCATCCGGTTTCGGCTTTTTGCCGTCCAATCAGAACGCTCGTTTCAGGCGAGCTTTGCGTGATGACGTCAACTGGTAAAAGGTCTATTCCACAGACTTTTCAGAGGAGCCCAGCTGAATAAACATTCTGTCATCATTTCAGGACTCTGGATTCGCCTCTGGCCGTCCTCTGCAGCCCCCCACCCCCACCCCACCCCACCCCCATTAGTGTGCACAGATATCCATGAACTGAGTGATTCTATCTGAACTCTGCAGTGCCTTTATGGGCTGGCTGCTCAACCGCCTTTGAGTCCCCCTCCCCGCCCTCTGCATAATGTCGACGTCATTATGTGCTTGTGTGCGTGATTTTTTTTTATTACCACATATTTGACCTTAAGAGGTCAAAAATGTGTTAGGAATTTTTTTTTGTCTCCAAACCCTATGTGTCATTTTTCACCACTTTTACTGTCTGTCCAACATATCTCACTTGTAAATGAGTCTTTGAGGCTCAATGTGACCTATTAAATTAAGGTTGAATGAATGAATGAATGATTAATAATGTATTAATAAACAAACAGATTTTACATTTTGTTTGACAATGTGTGTGTGTAGTGGCGGGGTATGGGGTGGATGTGTGGGGAACCACAAACAACACTTCAAACCCTTAAGTTGTTGTGTCTAAAACAGAACAGGATAAAAAGACAGAAACAACATGTAACAAGAAAAAATCGATATGTGATCACTTTAAATTAACAGTTATTAAATGAGTAAAGGTGTTTTTTGTGACAGAAGTACAGATTAGATGAAAACAATTTAACAATTCTATTTTTCTCAACAGCTTTTTATTGATTTATTTGATCAAATTAAACAGTTAAAATAAAACATTGTTCAATCCATCAGACCCATATGGAGCTTAAAGCTGCAGTATGTAGCTTTTTTTATGAACATATTTCTTCACTCTGTCACTACCTCCTGACAGACTGATGTTAGCCAGGTAATCTCTGAAATTTTTTAAAAAAAAATATTGTCCCCTTGCTTCTCCAGGTGGTAAATAAGCATTTCTAAAAAGAAAAGGTGACCCGCCATTTTCCAGCCAATAAAAACAGAGTTTGTAACCAGCCAATAAAAACAGAGCTTGAATTTGAATCAGCCAATAAAAACAGAGCTTGAATTTGAAATTCAACAGACCACAAGGGGGCAGAGCCACATATGGCTCTGAGGGGGAGGGATCAGAATGCTTTGCCTGTTGAAAATATTTCTAACTGCTGCAGTTCTACAGAAACTGCATACTGAACCTTTAATCACACTATTCAAATATTTTATTGTGCTTTTTAGTCTTTTTTTTTCTTCCTGCCATATTTCTTGCTCATGCTGGGTAAACTGGACACCATTTGATGCACCAGACAGGTTGCGGTCCTAGTTCTATTTGTGGTTTATTTTGTTTTCTTTTGTATCTTTTTTTAGAACTCTCATCATTATATCCTGATGCATGCTCAATAATCCAGGTAGAAAAATCCAAAAAAGCTAAGTCTGGTCCTCTGGACATTCAAAAAACAAAACAAAACAAAGAAAAAAAAAAACTGTAGAAACGTTTCGTCTTTCGTCCGAAAGACTTCCTCAGTCTGAGAAGCTATGTTCAGCTCAGTCTTATAAATAGCACCCTCTCACAGTGGATCAACCAGTTGGTTGATGACAGCCGAAACAAGGTCTCATCATTATAGTTTCTGACTGACTCCTCATGAGAGTCAGACAGATCCAGGTTGGCTGTCCTCAGGATTGTTTCTGCAGAAAGGCTCAGCTGATGAAGCCTGCTCTAAATAAATAAATAAATCTTACTTTGGGAAAACATCAAAACCAGGGGTGCCCAACCTTTTTTGAACCAAGGGCTACTTTTGAAGTTGGCAGTTTGCCGAGGGCTACTCGTCCAGTCTCAGTATAAAAAAACATAATTTTTCATCTCCCTACTCCTCACTTCTTTAAAGTAAATAAAACAGAACGTAATGTGTTGCTAGTTTTATTTAATTAAAGTATTTTTATCAAAGTAAAAGAACACAATACTGTATTTGAAAAGCACACCATATTTTTTAAAGAAACGAATAAACAACTGAACTGAACAATATAAAACTCCCTCATTAACACACTAACTATTTACAAAAATCTCCAACAATTTCAAATCTCAATAAAACCTAAATATCAAAACTAGGCAGCTGCTCTGTGCAGCAGGATGGTGTGTCATCTGCAGGTGCTGAAGTCCCTCACTGGTCCAGAATGCTGGCTTCAAAGGGCCATTCAGAGTTCCACCTGGTTATAAGACAAGACACACACACACACACACATTAGGTACAGAAAATGAAGGGCACACCCAAACTGCAAAATAAATAAATAAATAACACTAGCTAGCTAGCTAACTAGTCTGGTCTAAAATTTAATAAAAAAAACAACATACAGACACATTGTGACAAGTCTATAGGAGACAACTTTTTATGCAAGCTGTATAAAATAAATGTGTCTCTACCTTAGTGGGACTTCTGACACTGAGAGGAGGAGGCGCGGGGCAGTATGAGGTGGTTGCGAGGCGCAGGCAGGTCTCCAGATGATCATCAGTCATTGTGGATCTGGTTTTGGACTTGATGATTTTCATGTGTGAAAAAGCAGACTCACACAGGTAGGTAGATCCAAAAAGTGCTGTTAAGTTCAAAGCACATCTTCGGATGTTAGGATACTTTTCTTCTGACAGCAGACTCCAGAACTCTCCATTCACGCCAGGTGATGCTCTGGATTTGATCCCAATGTCATTTTGCAGAGTCAACACCTCATTTTCAACACCAGAGCTGTCCAGCTGAAACACGGACACCAATTTGGACACAATGTCATCCACATCAACATTTCCAAAAGGATAACACATGTAGCTGGTAACAGGCTCGATGGAGGAAAAGTCAGTAAATCGTCTCTCAAATTCTGCTGAGATGCTCTGAACCTGCTTAGAAAAGTGTGCACTGTCCAGTTGTGTGACCTCTTTCCCTTGGCGCTGTAGCTCTGCCTCCATGTGTGGGAAGTTTCGCAGGTCCCTGCGTTGCAGCCGACTTGTGAGCAGTTGCAGCCTGCTTTTGAAGGTGCTCACAGAACTGATCATGTGAATTATGTTTTTGTCCTTTCCCTGAAGCTCCAAATTCAGTTCATTGAGCAGGCTGGTGAGATCTGTGAGGAAGGCTAAATCCAAAAGCCACTGGGTGTCCTCGAGTTTTGAATGTCCACCATGACCTGACAGCTTCAGAAAATCCCTGATCTCAGGCAACAGCTCAATGAATCTGGCCAGAAATTTACCTCTGCTTAGCCACCTGACGTCCATGTGCAGCAGCAGGTCTGTGTGGTCTGCTCCTGCCTCCTCCAAGTGAGCCCGGAACAACCTCCTCTGCAGACTCCTGGCCCTTATAGAGCACACAGTTTTCATGGCAACATCCATCACTTCCTTCATGTTTAAAATCTTCCCACACAGGGCCTGTTGGTGTATGATGCAGTGATAGTTCAAAATGTCTGGGAAAGCATCATTCTGCTTGCAGAGTGCAACAAATCCACTGGTGTGACCGGTCATTGCTGGAGCACCATCAGTTGTTATAGAAATTAGTTTATAGAGGGGCAAGTTGCTTTTATTAACAAACTCCATAAACACATTAAAAATATCTTCTCCTCTTGTGTGTCCCTTCAAAGGCAAGATGGTGAGCAGCTCCTCTTTTGCACTCATGTCTGCAAAGGCCATTCTGATAAAAACACACAGCTGTGCTGTGTCCACCATGTCTGTTGACTCATCAAACTGAAGAGAGAAACACTCACATTGTTCCACGTTCTTTTTTAGCTGCTCCTCCACATCCACAGCCATTCCCTCACATCGTCGTGTCACTGTTTGTCTGGACAACTGCATGTCTTTAATAGCAGCTACGATCTCACTTTTATTTTTAAAATCGTGAAAAAGTGCATCTGCAGCCTCAATAAACGCTTCTTTCATAACTTCTCCATCACTGAACGACTTCTTATGTTGAGCCAGGATGCGGCTAACACGGTAGGAGGCGATTGTAGCTGCCTTACCTTTCGTGCTGGGCCGAGTGAAGATCGATTGCTGTGCTGCAAGCTTGTGTTTTAGCTCCCGCACTTTGTGAGTCCGTAAAGAACTTTTAGGAGGGAAATCTGCATCAAAACGTTTGTGCATCGTCTTGAAATGCCGCTCCAAGTTGCACTTTTTGGGCAAGGCAACGCTCGAATTACAGATGAGGCAAATAGACTTTGAATTAGAATAAACAAAAAAATAATCCTCCTCCCATTCTGTGTGAAAATAGTAAGTTTTCGTTTGCTTCTTCGCTAGTTTTCCTTCCATGTTTTCTGCGTACTGACATTCACTCCTCAGCGCTCTCACTGCTGTCTTAAAGTCTCGTCAGTCATCGCGAGACTGTGTCTGTGAGCATACAAGATGGGGAGGGCTGAGGAAAGTGTTGCTGCGCATTGGCATATAGTCATTCCTCCCTCCACCCCTTCTGCCGGAGTTAGAATGAAGCTGAGCAGCGGAAATGTCACAGCCACCACTTCTGCCGGAGTTAGAATGAAGCTTAGCAGCGGACATTTCACCTTGTTAACAGCTGAGAGCCGGCTCGTCAGCTGTTAGAGCAAGGTTGAGCTTCGCGGGCAACTGGGAACCAGCTGGCGGGCGACCGGTCGCCCGCGAGCGACTGGTTGGGCACACTTGATCAAAACCATTTGTTTGTCTGGTTTTCAACTCTTGTGCTTTGTGCTGGAACAAAATATTAAATTTGGCGCTTCACATTTGTCTTGGGTAAAGGGAAGGCTCATATAAAAGTGGGTTGTCAGTAGGAAGGTAATGAAGAGTTGTGAAACTGCACAACAAATATTCTTTGGAAAATAAAGGTCTGGCATTCTTTAAAAGAATGCACATCATCCACAGCTTTTCATGTCAAAGATTTGAACTAAGATCCTCTGATTATGAGAAGTGATAGATGTTGTTGTTTTGGTGAAATCTAAAAAAAAATGACATTTCACAAAATCTCATCACATTTACAAATCTAAAATGTAATAACATCTAAAGTCAAATCAAACTTTCAGTTGCTTCTACATCAAATCTTATCTCATCCATCCATTTCAACTGAAATAACGTCAACGTTTTTAGTGGTTAAATGTTTTTTATTTTTCATTTTAAATATGATTTGGGGAGCCTTAACACAGTTATGTACAACGTTATCTGTTTATGGTTTCTTTGAAGTGTTTTTACTAAATGTTTTTACTCTGTTTTTATTTGTGTGTGCGCATGGATGGATGTATGCTTTGTACCACTGCAAACCAATTTACCCTTGGGTATAAATAAAGTAACCTAACCTAACCTAACCATTATCTTCTGTTTGATCCAGACTCAGGTTGCAGGGGCAGTATCATGATCTGGTGGTGTGGTGAACCCAAAGTGCAACAGGACCCAAGAAACTTACAGGATAGATAAAGATTATTTAAATAAACAAAAAGGGCTGATCTGGCAGCAAAACTTATGTGGTGGAAACATGGAGACACAGAGGGAACAGAACATGATGCCTAGACAAGACAATCAACGAACAGGGGACCAATGAGGAGATGCAGAATAAACAAGAACACTAACAAGAGATAATGGCAAATACCTGGGGTGATCAGGGATTGGTGTGACACAAGCTGGAAGCTACAAGGATCACAAATACCCAAATATCCACCGATCCTTAGACTCACACACACACACCCTCCCAAGGACAGCCCCTGGCATCACTGGATAACCCACTTCGAAATACTGCAAAAATAAATCTGAGCCTTCATTTCCTATCTGATCGGGTTGATGGAGAGCGCCACAATAAATGAGCACATTTACAGAGAGATATTGGAGATGATGGCGCAACACGGCAACACCTCGACTGATAAGCAGTGCTGAGATAAGCTAAAGGCCCCCCACATACTCGGGCCCCCCACATACTCGGGCGTACTTAACTCCACGGAGGTATGCACGTATTCGAGGCTGACTCAACACGGACTCGAGGCAGACGTCCGCCAGCCATGTCTGTGAAAAGATACTTTTTTATGAACGCGTACATGTACCCTGTGTCGCACAACTGCCCGGCAAGAACCAGTGTTCACATCGAACTGTTTTCTATGCAACACCAACTGCTCTCAGATAAAGTGTTATGTACCCCAGAGTTTTTAATGTGTTTAAAAACAACAGTCTATCAGCTGACTGTTCCCTCCTGGTATTTTTGCTGCTGTAGTTTCCTACAGCCTGCTGGTTCAGGAAGAACTCACTTTTTTTTACTCAGCCAAGTCCTTAATCAGGCTTAATTGGGCAGCACAGGTGTTCACTTGCAGCTCCTGCCTTTATATTTCACAGGCAGTGCCTTGAGCAGTGTGGAGACTTGATGGAGCAGGATCTGGCTTGCTGATCAAGTGTGGGAGCTGGACTTGTGGAACAAGTTCTTGTTGAAGACTCTTTAAAGGTAATTAACCAAGTGTTGAGAGACAGTTTTAGAGTTGTGTGATATGCTAACACAGAGAGACCTCCACCCTCTCTAGTTGTTAGTGTACGTGCTCCAGGGGGAGTAGTAGTTGAGCTGTTTAGAGCTCTAAAATGACTCTGGCTGCCTAAAGCAGAGTGCTGTGTGGGTTGAGGCACCTTAAGAGCTAGCAGTGATTTAGTTTTGAACTTAAGAGGATTGTGGTTGTGTTTGAGCCTAGGAGGTTTAATTGAGTGACACTGAGGCCAATGTTTGTTCAGCTGTCCTGAAGGAGGACAACTGTGGTCCACTGTGAGGAGGACTGTTAATTGCTTTTTTCTCTTTTTGTCTATTTATTTGTACTTTTGATAGGTGAGGTTTGGTAGCCTAGTTTTCGTATTTATTTTGTATTTTTACTTTTGGTAAGTGAGGGCCTTATTGGTTATAGGTAGATCGTGACCTGGGGAAACACTACGGCCCTACATTGGGGTTGGGTTTGCCTGGGTGGCGTTTTCTTATGTTTGGCCAGACTCACCTATCCATCTTTCCTTTGTACTTTCTTTCTTTAGTTTTTTTTAGGGTGCTGTTCCAGGAGAAGACGCTCCAGGCCTGGTGGGAGAAGCCAGAAGGGACCTCACCAGCTTGGTCACCCTTAGTTTTAGTTAATAAAATTTCTGTTAAAACTTCTTCTGTGTTCAGTGTCCATGAATATGTTTTGACTGTTTTTCGGTCGTAACATATTTAATGGGGGCTCATCCGGGATTTTGAACAAGACAGGAGCTAGTTTGTTAACCTTTTGGAAGAAATAGTATTTGATGGGGGCTCACATATGAGCTAGTGTTTTGGTAGAGGTAAATTACTGTGGTGATGGCTGTTTTGTGGTAGTGTTTTCGCTCATAGTTGAGTTGAATCAGCTCAGGAAAGCTGCTGATTTGTTGAGTGCTTACTGCTGTCTGTTTGAAATTGATCGTAGCACATTGTGTTCAATTACAGTCCAGCTGTTTTGATATTGTTATCAGTAACTGTTTGTGAACATGGAGTTCCATTTAGACAGTTTTGTAGATGATCCTACAGTTGAGGCTCTAGCTAACTGCACAAAAGAGCAATTGTTGTGTGTAGCAGAACATTTTGAGATCAGTGTAGATAAACGTACTAGGAGGGAGGCAATAGAAAATGAACTTGTCGCAGAGTTGGCTCGTGAAGGGAATTCAGTTTGGGTGTTCAAATGAGCCAGGCGTCTCTTGAAGCAAATCAGATTTATTGAAAAAGATACAGGTTAACAGAAAAAGCAGACAATGAATTGATCAATATGCATACGATCCGAATGATTCGTTGAACAGACCTTCTCGCTCGAAAAGTCCCCCAAGGAATGTCAGTTTGCTGCTCTGGTGCGCGATATCATAAAATGTTTTGAACTTCTTATTGGTCAGAGGAGCTGCTATCAGTAGTTGCTAAGGCAACTGAGATTTATAGAGTGCCCAAGGTCTTCTTCTTGACTGACCTGATTGTGTGTGCCTCTTTGTTTGAGCCTAAGTTTTTAGAAGAGTTTAGATTCAAACTAGTTTCCTTCGACCTTTATGTTTCACCTGTTGCACCTTTTAAGTGGCACATTCTGTGTCATGAACTAAGTGTCTGTGTTTATACTATGAACTAAGTGTCTGTGTTTATACTAAAGATGTACCTGTTCTTTCAGTCAGATCCTGTGTCTGCTTTGCCCTTCCTCCCTGTGGGGGGGAAGGGCAGATGTCGGCCTGAGAGTTGCTTCGAGCTGCAGGTCTGCTCAAACTGCACACCGGTAAGATTAAAGTTTGCACAGTGCATTTAAGCATCTAAACATGATTGTATTATAACCTTTGATTACATGAAACACAGTTATGTATGAATATACCTTTGTGATTACATGAAATATAGTTATGCATAATACGTATATAATGGTGCTTTCTTCTTCACTCGTCTTGGGTTTTTTTCTGCTGCAATAATTGCAGAAAGTCCTGTGAGGATTCCAGCATCTTATACTGTAGATAAAGAGATCCATTTGAAAGAGCTTGAACTAGAAATGTGAAAAGCCGCAGCTGCTGAGAAAGCTGTAGAAAGACCTGCTGAAGCCTCCGTGAGAGTCGCTGAGTTGGCTCAACAAACTGCTCTAAGGGAGAAAGAAATGTTATTTGAACAGGAGCAGAGAAAAATGGAGATGGACGCACGAAAAGCGGAGTTGGATGCTAAAATACGCATGAAGGAGCTAGAACTTGGAGATAATCCTTCTCAACCAACTATGCCTACTTTTGATGTGAGTAACAATTTATCATTTGTACCTTCATTCAATGAGAATGACGTAGACAATTTTTTTGTCTTGTTTGAGAAAAGAGCATACACTTTTAAGTGGCCTGAACATGTTTGGCCATTGCTGTTTCAATGTAAATTAACTGGGAAAGCTCAAGATGCCTATGCGTCTCTTTCGATAGATGATAGTAATGATTACACAAAAGTAAAAGAAGCTATTTTGCGCACATATGAGTTAGTCCCTGAAGCAAACAGGCAAAAGTTCCGGAAGTTAAAGAAACTCGAGAATCAGACTTATGCTGACTATATGAGGGAAAAAGAAATCCTCCTTAATCCTTCGTGTGCAGCTAGTTCTGTAACTAATTATGAACAATTTAAACACTTGGTATTAATAGAAGATTTTAAGAACTGCTTACCAGATCGAGTAACTACTTATCTGAATGAACATAGAGTGTTGGAAGCTTCTAAAGCTGCTGTTCTAGTAGATGAGTATATGATGACCCATAAGCTCAGTTTTGAACGTCCTAAATATGAGAAACCTGCTGTTCCTGATAAAACTAAAACAAACTGTTTTGAGTCTCCTCGATTTTTCATACCCAGAGGTAACGGAAAGTCGAGTGGACCTGCTGCGTCTCACAGGGAGAGTGGTACGTTTGCTAGGCATAGGGAAAGTAGAGCATCGTTTGGACGTGGAACAACTACAAAAGATAATGTGGTGTGTTTTTATTGTAGACAAGAGGGTCACATTAGCAATCATTGTCCTAAGCTAAAACAAGATCCTAAACCAGTGGCTCTGATTGAAACCCTGAATAATCAGTTATCTCCCACTGCAGATCTTCCTGAACATGATGGATTTCAGCCGTTTATCATGGACGGATTCGTTTCTACTTCTAAGACTGGTAAAAAGGTACCGATTAAAATACTGCGAGATACCGTTGCTTCTCAATCTTTCATTCTAGAAGGTGTTCTACCCTCTGATGAACTTGAGATTATTAAAACACAGCTACCTATACGCGGTTTTAGTATGCAGGATTTTAATGTTCTTTTAACCAGAGTAGTAGTCCACTCTGAGTTATGTTCTGGAGAAGTTGTGGTAGAACTACGACCAAGTTTTCCCATCTCAGGAATCGCTATGATCATGGGAAATGATTTAGCTGGAGGACGAGTGCTTGTTACTCCTGAAGTAACACCCGTCCCAGTGCTGAGAACTCAACCAGATGAATTATCACGTACGTTCCCTGATGTTTTTACATCATGTGCTATGACCAGAGCAGCTTATAAACGTCAACAAAAAGAAGAAGCTGATGCTGACATTGACTTGAGCGATAGTTTCATGATGAGTTCTGAAGAACAAGTTCCTGTAAAAACGGAAATCTTTGGAGAAGAGCTAGATGAAACTAAACTGTCATTGTCTAGACAACAGCTGATTGAGTTGCAGAAAAAAGATGAAACATTAAAGAACCTGTTTTCTGATAACCTTCCTGATGATCCTACCTTATTAAACACAGGATACTTTTTGAAACAGGGTATGTTAATGCGAAAATGGACCCCTTTAACAGCTCACCCTGATGAAGAATGGCACCAGATGATACAAATTGTACTTCCCACGTCTTATCGAGCTGAGGTATTACGTTTAGCTCATGACAATCCTTTAGCTGGTAATTTAGGAATCAGAAAAACATGTGACCGCATATTGTGTCATTTATTTTAGCCTGGCCTAAAGAAAGATGTTGTTCAGCATTGTTATCGTTGTCATGTTTGTCAAGTAGCTGGTAAACCAAATCAAGTAATAACTCCTGCATCTCTATATCCGATACCGGCTGTAGCTGAACCTTTTGAACGTGTCATAGTCGATTGTGTTGGTCCATTACCTAGAAACAAAGCTGGGAACAAGTTTTTAATCACTGTAATGTGTACTTCCACTAGATTCCCTGAAGTCTTTGCTGTGCGAAAAATAACTACTCCTGTGGTAGTTAAAGTGCTCACTAAGTTCTTCTCTCTGTTTGGACTACCTGGTGTAGTGCAAACAGATTGAGGTAGTAACTTCATGCCAAAAATATTTGCACAAGTTTTAGAACAGTTTAAAGTTGCAGTATGTAGCTTTTTTTATAAACATATTTCTTCTCTCAGTCACTATTTTTTGTCAGAGTGATGTTAAACAGGTAATCTTTGAGAAATACTATATTCCTCTGGCGTCTCCCGGTGGTTAAAATAGCATTTATAAAAACCAGAGCGGGCCGTTTTTGACCAGCCAATCAAAACAGAGTTATTTTCATGAACGAGCTTCCCCCGCCCTCCCCCCGCCTCTCCCAGCGGCAGCGCGCAGGCGCAGCAGCCGGGCACGCTCCCGTCTCAAACAGTAGCTGTTTCAAGATGGCGGAGGTGGCGAGAGCCTCGAGTGCTCAGAGGATTGCAAAGCGATGCAGAGTTAGCAACTTTCCTGCTTGAAAAGTAAGTGTCTTTGCTTGACTCATGTGATAGCGCAAATGCCATGATATTATCTACAACAGGCTAAAATCGTTTTCCGGCCTACAGCTGACGTGATGCTAATGGCAGCAGCTAACTCATTCAACCTCAGTATTGTTTTGATACGTACATTTAGTTATCCTAACTTATTGTATTGTGGATCAGCATGCAGATATGTTGAAAGTACTGTAACTGCGCTGTCTGTGTAAGAGAGGCATGATCTCAACAACTAGCAATTAGCATATTGTCTGCAGATCATTTGGTGTTCATAATCTAAAAGTCTGTTAGTTGTACTACACAATATATGTTGTTGATGCATACATCTCAACCTCTTTGGACGTTTACCTGTATAAAGGGCCTCAAAAATTATTAAATTTTGGAATCAAATCTGTAAAACTTGCGGTGGGGTGGACGAGTTTGCTGCGGACATGAGCATGCAGTGAAGCAGGATGAAAGGAGAGCATAAAAAGTTCAAATTTTACTTCTAGCAGCAGAACAGGATGGAAGATGGCTGTTTGATGCTATTTTTTAAATCATCCTACATGCTTTGATATGTTAGATAAATTTGTCATTGTGTGATAAATGTGTTGAAAAGAATATCTGATTATTGTTTGAACTACATTATATGTTTTTATGCAGAGATGATGACTTTGGGGAAGGTCTCAGAAGTGAATTTGGGGAGACTCCCATTCAGGTTTTGGAAACAAGGTAAGTAAGGGGAAACTGTATTTATGTCAAGATTATTTTATGGTTTGCACTGCAACTAATATAACTGTGATCATAATATTATTACACAATTTTAAAATGTAGATGGTAAGGTTGTATGTCTAATATTGTTTATGAAATGTATTTCCACCAGATATTACGGTAGGCAGAAACAAAAACCAAAGTTTAATAGTTGTTTTTATATAATCCATCCATCCATCCATCCATTTTCTTCCTCTTATCCGGGGTCGGGTCGCGGGGGTAGCAGCCTAAGTAGGGAGGCCCAGTCTTCCCTCTCCCCAGCCACTTGGAGCAGCTCCTCTGGGGGAATCCCAAGGCGTTCCCTGGCCAGCCGAGAAACATAGTCCCTCCAGCGCGTCCTGGGTCTTCCTCTGGGTCTCCTCCCGGTGGGACATGCCCGGAACACCTCACCAGGGAGGCGTCCAGGAGGCATCCTAACCAGATGCCCGAGCCACCTCAACTGGCTCCTCTCGATGTGGAGAAGCAGCGGCTCTACTCCGAGTCCCTCCCGGATGACTGAGCTTCTCACCCTATCTCTAAGGGAGAGTCCAGACACCCTGCGGAGAAAACTCATTTCAGCCGCTTGTATCCGAGATCTTGTTCTTTCGGTCATAACCCAAAGCTCATGACCATAGATGAGGGTGGGAACGTAGATCGATCGGTAAATTGAGAGCTTTGCCTTTTGACTCAGCTCTCTCTTCACCACGACAGACCGGTACAGCGCCCGCTTCACTGCGGACGCTGCACCTATCCGCCTATCAATCTCACGCTCCAGTTTTTATATAATGTATTTCTTTATTGTTATGGCTTTTCTGTGCTGCAATTTTAGTGGACATAAAATTAGAATAATACAGATGCACAATATTGACAATAAATATCTTTGAAGCTTATTTTTTTTATTATTTTATTTTTCTAACCACGTCACAGAAAATGTACAACTTTATAAATTTAAGAATTTTTAAAAAGATGACTTAATTAAAATTCTGTGTTCATGTATAACATACACAGACCAAAAACATGCATGTTAGACTGATTGGTAACTCTAAATTGACCCTAGGTGTGAGTGAGACAGGTCTCTCTTGTAAATGAGTCCCCGTGGCTCAACGAGGCTAGCCTGTATAAATAAAGGTTGAATGAATGAATGTTCTTCTTCCTCAGGTTGTCAGCGCTGTCCTGTTGATGATGATGGTGGTGGTGGTCCCACAGACAGCAGCAAAGCCACACAGGAAGTCCTTTGAAGGATTAGCAGAAGAAACGGTCCCTCTGCGTTTGGACCCAAACAATTTAGTTCCCAGCCTAAAAGTCAGTTCTTTGGCCAGCGACTCCATCTCACCGTGGACCTACAAGTGAGGCTTCAGCTCCTCAGTGTGTTGTCCTTCATGAAGCTCAGAGTCCTGTTAACAGTTTTTGTCTCCTCTCTGTCCTCAGCATCTCCAGGGATGACAACATGTTCCCTCATGCGCTGTCGCAGGCTCACTGTTTGCTCAAAACCTGCCTGGACCACCAAGGACTGGAGGACGGGGGCCTGGAGTCCCGTCCCATTCTGCATCAGGTGCTGGTTCTGAGGCGAGTCAAGACGCCAGGGCCAGGCACAGCTACCACTACCGCCTGGAGTCCAAACTCATCTCAGTGGGTTGCACCTGCGTGAGACCGAAGGTGATCAACCAGCACTGAGGACTGACCCATGGAGACCAGATGAAGACCATCTCCACGTGGGGTGTCCTCCAAAGATCTGTGGCAGGGTGTGGCCTTGGGGCAATTTCAATCCCAAAAATCCTCAATTAAAAGAAAAGAACTTTTAAACGAGTTGATGAAGTTTATCAATGAACCTTAATTTTTTTATTTATATATACTGTATATATATATATATATACAGTAGTCATTCATTCATTCAACCTTTATTTAGTCAGGTAAATCTCATTGAGCCTCGAGGGCTCATTTACAAAAGTGACCTGCTACTAACTAAAGAATGATGAACAGCAATGGTAGAATATGTTCATCATTCTACATTCATATATATATATATATATATATATATATATATATATATATATATATATATATATATATATATATATATATATATATATATATATATATATATATATATATATATATATATATAGATATATATATAGATATATATATAGATATATAGATATATATATATATAGATATATATATAGATATATATATATATAGATATATATATATATATATATATATAGATAATATATATATATATATATATATATATATATATACATATATAGATAGATATATATATACATATATAGATATACAGTATATATATAGTATATACTGTATACTGTAGTTATAAATATAGTTATTTTTTTATATAGATACCTATATTTATAACTATATATATATATAGTATATATACATATAGATACCTATATTTATAACTATATATATATATATTATATATATACACAAATGAAAGAGTGGAGATCAGGTGGTTCTCTATGGACTTTAGATGTTTGGACAAGCTGACAATCTGGAGAAGCTCCACATATTTATTGACCTGACCCACTTAAGTGAAGACCAGATCAGTCACCTGGGCCCTGCTTGCTGTTCTGTTGCCCTGAAGGCTGCAGGTTAGGAAGAATTTGGAGTTAATTAAGTTCTGTTTAATTTCTGTCCAGTTTTATTAAAAAGTTATTTAAATCAAACTAAGTACACAACAGAGCATTTAACATCAGGGTGGATGCTCAGTGCTTTATTTATGGTTATTTAAGTGCGTTATGTAACGGTTTGATGATCCTTGTCACATATTTATTTAGGTTTTTTGTGTATTTATTGTCTAAATAAATAAATAAAAAAGATTTTGTCGCTGTGTTCTTTCAAATAGAAAATTATTTCACTGCATGTTCATGAAGAATCATCAATTTAAATGTTTGCATGAAAACAGGGTGACTATGAGAACTGTTTGTTTTCATCAACTCCCCCTGTGAGCATCGAATCTCATTATGTAACAAAACCAGAATATGAACAAGTCCAGCTGTTTTCCTCTTCTTCGGACCGTAGGTCCCTCTGGGTGTAAATTCCTCGTCTGAAGACCATCGAGAATGTTTCAAAACGATGCGTAACACAGATAAAATGTCACACACTGCAGCAAAGTATTATAACATAACTTATTGAAAGGGTTATACATAATTTACGATACTTTATTACAAATACGCAAAGATTTGAGAAGGAAATAGTCGATCGGGTGACTGCGCCGACGCCATCTTAGAACTGTGTTTGCATTGTTCACGAGACAGGCCAAGCTGTGGAGGAGGAGCTAAGGAGGCGGAGTTTCAGGTCAGCCAGAGTGCAAGGGGGAGGAGGGAGAAGGGTTTCTGCTCGAAAATTTCCTAAGTTTCAGGGCTTTACAGAAACTGCAGACCGTGCCTTTAACATTAAACATACCTATTCTACGGCCTATCACCCTCAGAGACAAGGTGCTCTTGAACGTTTTTACCAAACCTTGAAAGCAATGCTACGTACACACTGTTTAGAGTTTGAGAAAGATTGGGATGAAGGCATACATTTACAAATGTTTGCTATTCGGGAAGTAGTTCAAGAATCTTTAGGTTTTAGTCCTGCTGAGCTGGTGTTCGCTCACAGTGTCCGTGGTCCTTTAAAGCTTTTAAAAGAGAAATGGTTGTGTGATAACACTGATAAAAACCTGTTGGATTATGTCAGTGATTTTCGTTTTAAACTGAAACGACCATGTGAAATTGCCCAGAAAAACATGCAAGTCGCACAAGCTAAGATGAAGTCTCTTTTTGACAAAAAAGCTGTGGAAAGAACATTTCAACCTGGAGACAAAGTGTTGACCTCACTTATTGTCCCAGGCTCGAGCTTGCAAGCTCGTTATTGTGGTCCATATGTTGTGAAAGATAAAGTATCTGATCGTGATTACATAATCACTACCTCTGACAGAAAGCGTGGTTCGAGACTGTGTCACGTTAATATGATCAAACCATACATTGAATCAGTTGATAACAACAACAACGTAGATTCGTTATGTGCTGTTAAGATATCTAAGACTGTTGAAAACAAACTGGAGCTATCCATCGCTGAAAGCACTGAAAGTGTAGAAAATGAGGAAGACTGTTTTCTTCATGAAAAGATGGAAGGAAAGCTCCCTAACTCTTACAACTTAACAAACTTGGATGCGTTATTTACTCATCTAGATGATAATAAAAAAGAAGACCTAAAACACTTAATCATCTCAAATAACTGTTTGTTTTCAGACATACCTTCTTGAACACAAGTGATACAACACAACATTGATGTGGGTGAAGTTAGACGATGGCCTTATGAGGTTGAATGTGCTATGCACGACCTCTTTGAGTTTCAAGTATTTTGAATGTGACCGCTACATTTTAGACTCACTGTTTTTGTATGGGAGATATGTTGTATCCTTATACAACACTTGAACATTTTCCCCCATTCAAAAATTTGGCCATGGGGGTGTTATGTACCCCAGAGTTTTTAATGTGTTTAAAAACGACAGTCTATCAGCTGACTGTTCCCTCCTGTTTTTTGCTGCTGTAGTTTGCTACAACATGCTGGTTCAGGAAGAACTCACTTTTTTTTTACTCAGCCTAGTCCTTAATCAGGCTTAATTGGGCAGCACAGGTGTTCACCTGCAGCTCCTGCCTTTATATTTCACAGGCAGTGCCTTGAGCAATGTGGAGACTTGATGGAGCAGGATCTGGCTTGCTGATCAAGTGTGGGAGCTGGACTTGTGGAACAAGTTCTTGTTGAAGACTCTTTAAAGGTAATTAACCAAGTGTTGAGAGACAGTTTTAGAGTTGTGTGATATGCTAACACAGAGAGACCTCCACCCTCTCTAGTTGTTAATGTGTGTGCTCTAGGGGGAGTAGTAGTTGAGCTGTTTAGAGCTCTAAAATGACTCTGGCTGCCTAAAGCAGAGTGTTGTGTGGGTTGAGGCACCTTAAGTGCTAGCAGTGATTTAGTTTTGAACTTAAGAGGATTGTGGTTGTGTTTGAGCCTAGGAGGCTTAATTGAGTGACACTGAGGCCAGTGTTTGTTCAGCTGTCCTGAAGGAGGACAACTGTGGTCCACTGTGAGGAGGACTGTTAATTGCTTTTTTCTCTTTTTGTCTATTTATTTGTACTTTTGATAGGTGAGGTTTGGTAGCCTAGTTTTCGTATTTATTTCGTATTTTTACTTTTGGTAAGTGAGGGCCTTATTGGTTATAGGTAGATCGTCACTTAGGGAAGCACTACGGCCCTATATTGGGGTTGGGTTAGCCTGGGTGGCGTTTTCTTATGTTTGGCCAGACTCACCTATCCATCTTTCCTTTGTACTTTCTTTCTTTAGTTTTTTTTTTAGGGCGCTGTTCCAGGAGAAGACGCTCCAGGCCTGGTGGAAGAAGCCAGAAGGGACCTCACCAGCTTGGTCGTCCTTAGTTTTAGTTAATGAAATTTCTGTTAAAACTTATTCTGTGTTCAGTGTCCATGAATATGTTTTGACTGTTTTTCGGTCGTAACATAAAGTCTTTCAGAGAACAAAAGATTTGTGGGAGAAAATAGCTGAGACCCTGGGTAAGCAAGAGGCACTTTGTCGAGCCAAATGGAAGTACCTCAGGGAGATTTGTTAAGTCAAGAAAGAAGATGAGAGGAAAATTTGGGGATGGGCAAAGGGAGGTGTCACATATATTTTTTCTATGCTGTCTTGGCTGGACACCTTTGTAAAATACTGGGAGACAGAGACAGTCTGAATGCTCAAGTATGAAGTCTCAATCGTCTGCAGACAGTACGCGTGGAGTCTGCATGGCTTACAGAGTACACACAGTATGCCCGAGTATGTGTGGGACTTAAGGAACTTGAAGCTTGATTATAGAGCAATCAGGGACCACAACAAGCAGAGTGGCTCAAACACAATGACCTGTTAAAACACCACACACTTTGCATTGAGGATTGGACACAAAGAGCAGAGAAACAACTCACAGTGGCAAACCACAACACTTGAGAACCTAAGGTGTCCTAGTGCCATATTAGAGGTGTCGTTTCTTTGCCCGAGCCCGACCCTACCCGAGCCCTACCCGACTTCGGGTAGGGTAGGGCCATATTTTTGCGTTTGATTGGCGGGCCGCGGGTCGGGCTCGGGCTTTGATGTGGTTTTTTTTAATCATACAGCACAAACAAAACTAAATAAAAATGCACACAATATAAAATTGTTTTAATCTGCTTGTAAAGAATATAAGGCAGTAAGTTTATTGATGAGGAAATAATTAATAGAGTGAATTTAGATGGTGAAAACCGCAGCGCACTGAGCGCAGCCACTTAATTGCGCAAACTCAGCCAGAGAGCAGGCGCGCGGCGCGCGCCTGGACAGCGTCTCCCCCGACATGCTGGACTTTTTAGTGACATTTCTCGAACCATTTTACCGTGCACAGAGAGAACTGGAGGGTGACAAATATCCCACCAACCTGGTTTGTCTCTGGAATGAGAAACTGAAGCAACACTGCCAGTCCTCACACTCACACACAGACTCTCCGCAGCAGGTGTTTCTGCGCGACATGCAGAAGTGCTGGAGCGCAAAATTATTATCCACGACTTGCACAGAGTTGCATTATTTCTGTGGCCTAACTTTAACAAGCTCAAAATTATGTCACCAGCTGACGTGCGTCAGGTGCACGCTCACGTCCGCACACTGCTCTCATCTGCGGCGGAACAAGTTGCCGCATTCCTGACATTCCTGAAGCTTCAAAAGTCACTGCGAGCAGCGCGCTCACACCTCCTCCATCAAAACACAGAAGAACAACATCAAGTTCTTTTGCTGAGTGGGAGAACGCAGTAAAAGCTTAATAAATAAACGTAGTGTTTTTTTTTTTTTTTGTTTTTTTTTTTTTTAATCGGGTAGGGTCGGGTCGGGCGGTGATTTCTAGGAAATCAGCGGGCTCCCTCGGGCTTGGGTAATTAAACTAAGGGCTCGGGTAGGGTAGGGCCGTGGATTTCCGGCCCGATGACAGCTCTATGCCATATGCACTTATCTTCGAGTATGGTCAAGGCTTAATTTGAGCCATATCCTGCCATAACAGAATCCGAGAACTCTCTTATTTTGACAGAGTGGTTCTGGTAACGTCAGCACAGTGGCGCAACTGGTAGAGCTGCTACCTCTCAGCTAGAAGGTTGCCGGTTCAAATCCTGGTCTGGGGGCCTTCTTGGGTAGAGTTTGCATATTCTCTCCATGCATAGATGGGTTTTCTCCGAGTACTCCGGTTTCCTCCCACAGACCAAAAACATGCATGTTAGGCTGATTCTTCTTCTTCTTTCAGCTTTTCCCTATTCAGGGGTCGCCACAGCGAGTCATCCTCCTCCACCTCACTCTGTCCTCTGCATCCTTTGTCCTCACTCCAACTACCTTCATGTCCTCTCTAACTGCATCCATATATCTCCTCTTTGGCCTCCCTCTTTGTCTTTTTCCTGGCAGCTGCATTTCTAACATCCTTCTACCAATATATCCACTGTCCCTCCTCTGGACATGTCCAAACCATCTCAGTCTGGCCTCCCTAACTTTATCTCCCAGTTGTTCAACATGTGCTGTACCTCTGATGATCTCATTCCTGATCTTATCCATCCTTGTCACTCCTAAGGAGAACCTCAACATCTTCATTTCTGCCACTTCCAGTTCTTTCTCCTGTCTTTTTGTCCATGTCTCTGTCTCCAGACCATACAACATAGCTGGTCTCACCACTGTCTTGTAAACTTTTCCTTTGACCTTTGCTGACACCTTTTTGTCACAAATCACTCCTGAAACTTTTCTCCATCCACTCCATCCTGCCTGGACTCTCTTTTTCACTTCTTTCCCACAGTCCCCATTTTCCTGGACAGTGGACCCCAAGTACTTGAAGTCCTGCACCTTTGTGACCTCTGCTCCTTGTAGCCTCACTGTTCCACTGGCCTCCCTCTCATTCACACACATGTACTCTGTCTTACTACGGCTGACTTTCATTCCTCTTCTTTCAAGTGCATACCTCCACCTCTCCAAGTTCTCTTCCACCTGTTCCCTGTTCTCACCACAGATCACAATGTCATCTGCAAACATCATAGTCCATGGGGATTCCTGCCTGACCTCATCTGTTAGTCGGTCCATCACCAGAGCAAACAAGAAGGGGCTCAGAGCCGATCCTTGATGCAATCCCACCTCCACCTTGAAGCTATCTGTCACTCCTACAGCACATCTCACCACTGTCCTGCTGTCCTCATACATGTCCTGTACCAGTCTAACATACTTTTCTGCCACTCCAGATTTCCTCATGCAATACCACACCTCCTCTCTTGGCACCCTGTCATATGCTTTTTCTAAATCCACAAACACACAATGGAGTTCTTTCTGACCCTCTCTGTACTTCTCTATCAACATCCTCAAAGCAAAGATGGCATCTGTGGTGCTCTTTCTTGGCATGAAACCATACTGCTGCTCACAGATAGTCACCTCTTGTCTAAGTCTTGCTTCCACAACTCTCTCCCAGATCTTCATCGTGTGGCTCATCAACTTAATTCCCCTGTAGTTGCTACAACTCTGTACATCACCCTTGTTCTTAAAAATGGGCACCAGCACACTTCTTCTCCATTCTTCAGGCATTTTCTCACCCTCAAATATTCCATTAAATATTTGAGTCAAAAACCTCACTGCCATCTCTCCAAGACATTTCCAAACCTCCACTGGTATGTCATCAGGTCCTACTGCCTTCCCCTTCTTCATTCTTTTCAGAGCTTTCCAGACTTCACCCTCACTAATCTTTCCCACTTCCTGGTCCACAGTTTCTATGACCTCCACTCTTCTTTCTCTTTCATTCTCTTCATTCATTAGCTCCTCAAAGTAATCCTTCCATCTTCCCATCACACTCTCCTCACTTGTTAGAACATTCCCATTCCCATCTTTAATAAGCCTAACCTGCTGCACATCCTTTCCAGCCTGATCCCTCTGTCTTGCCAATTGGTACAAGTCCTTCTCGCCCTCTTTAGTGTCCAGTCTCCCATACAACTCATTGTACGCCCTCTGCTTTGCCTTAGCTACTTCCTTCTTTGCTCTACGTCCCATCTCCTTATATTCCTGTCTCCTCTCTTCAGTCCTCTCACTGTCATATTTCTTCTTGGCTAATCTCTTTCTTTGAATGGCATCCTGCACTTCACTATTCCACCACCAGGTTTCCTTATCATCCATTCTCTGTCCAGATGACACACCAAGTACCTTCCTACCTGTCTCTCTAATTACTGTTGCTGTAGTAGCCCAGTCACTTGGAAGCTCTTTCTTACCACCCAGAGCCTTTAACAGCTCATCTCTGAATTTCTCACAACATTCTTCCTTCTTTAGCTTCCACCATTTGGTCTTCTTCTCTGATTTTACTCTTTTTCTCTTCTTCGCAACAACAGTCATTCTACACACAACCATCCGATGCTGTCTGGCCACGCTCTCCCCTGCCACAACCTTACAGTCTCCAATCTCCCTCAGGTTTCCTCTTCTACACAGAATGTAGTCGACCTGCGTACTCCTTCCTCCACTCTTATAGGTCACTCTATGTTCCTCCCTCTTTTGGAAATAGGTATTGACTATAGCCATTTCCATTCTCTTGGCAAAATCCACCACCATCTGTCCTTCCTGGTTTCTTTCCTTGACACCAAACCTACCCATCACTTCCTCATCCCCTCTGTTTCCTTCACCAACATGTCCATTCAGGTCTGCTCCAATCACCACTCTTTCCTCCCTGGGAATACTCTCTATCACTTCATCCAAATCTTTCCAAAATGTATCTTTCTCCTCCCCATCACATCCAACCTGTGGAGCATAACCACTGACTATGTTTAGCATCAGACCTTCTACTTCTACCTTCAGGCACATCACCCTATCTGACACTCTCTTCACCTCTACTACATTCTTTGCCAACTCCTCCTTCAGGACCACCCCTACTCCATTTCTCTTTCTATCCACACCATGGTAAAACAGTTTGAACCCTGCTCCAATACTGCGAGCCTTGCTGCCCTTCCACTTGGTCTCTTGGACACATAAAACATCTACCTTTCTTCTCTGCATCATGTCAGCCAGCTCTCTACCTTTGCCTGTCATTGTCCCCACATTTAGAGTTGCAACCCTCAGTCCTACATTCTTCACTTTCCTCCTCTCCCTCTGTCTCCTGACACGTTTCCCTCCTCGGGGTCTTCGACTAACAGTAGTACAATTTCCGCCGGCACCCTGTTTGTCAACAGCACCGGTGGCGGTCGTTGTTAACCCGGGCCTCGACCGATCCAGTATGGTTTCACTTTGATGAACTCGCATTATGGTTTTGGCAAAAGTGTTTTACATCGGATGCCCTTCCTGACAAAACCCTCACCATTTACCCGGGCTTGGGACCGGCACAAGAGATACACTGGCTTGTGCTCCCTAGTGGCTGGTTTGCATGTTAGGCTGATTGGTGACTCTAAATCAGGGGTGTCAAACATGTGGCCCACGGGACGGATCCGGCCCGCCAGGGGGTTTTAGTCGGCCCACGGATAAATCTGAATTTAAAAAAAAAAAAATAATATTATTTTTTTTTTTTTTTTTTACAAATGAATACATGTACAGTACTGTACAGTCACCAATCACTTAGCCTATCCTAACACAATTTTTAAAGATGAAGGAGTGAGTTGAATTGTCTCCCTTTCACATAAAGTGAAAGTAGCTCCCTTTATGTGAATGGAGCCTGCAGGGGAGGAGGGAGACAATTCCACTCACTCCTTAACTGTGTTAATACATTACAGCAAAGACTGGTTCATCCCAAAGATCCAGTCCCCCGGCACAAACAGAGTAATGTGGTGTTTAAGAGAGGAGTAAAGGAGGCCATCTTTGTGAAAAGAAACCGCCCATCATTAAACAGGGGTGGAGGCCTCCGGGTTCAACTGTCCCCCTCTTACAATGCTGTGATTGCTAGTATCACTCAGCCCTCTGTGAATAGTAAACAACCATCAGGGTGCTAACAATCCATTGTTAGGCTGATGGTCCTCCTTGATCATGTGAGCAGCTGGTTTCAGCCTGTCATCAGTTGATCCACTGTGAGAGGGTGCTATTTATAAGACTGAGCTGAACACAGCAACTCAGACTGAGGAAGTCTTTCGGACGAAAGACGAAACGTTTCTACTTTTGTTATTGCTTTGTTTTGTTTTATTTTTTGAATGTCCAGAGGACCAGACTTTGGATTTTTCTACCTGGATTATTGAGCATGCATCAGTGTATTAAAATTCATTCATTTCTAAATTTTGATGGGTTTGATGCATTTTTAACATACAGGAAAGTGTTTTAACAAAACTGTGTTTTTTTTATGTCCAGAGGACCAGACTTAGCTTTTTTAGATTTTTCTACCTGGATTATTGAGCATGCATCAGGGTATTTAACAAAACAGTTTGTTGACTAAATGTTTTAAAATGTGCAATCACTGATCAGTTTTTTAATGTGTAATGCACTTAAATGTTAAACTGAGTAAAAGTGTAAAAGGACAATTAATTTAATGTAAATATTTTTATAATTTATTTATTCTTTGCGCACTAATACAAAGAAAAAAGTGGACTTTTGGAATGAGTACGTATACTGGTCTGGCCCCCGTGAGATCAGATTAAGCTGTATGCGGCCCCCAGATCAAAATGAGTTTGACACCCCTGCTCTAAATTGTCCCTAGGTGTGAGTGAGAGAGTGAATGGTTGTTTGTCTTGTTTGTCTCTATGTGTCCCTGTGATGGACTTGCGACCTGTCCAGGGTGTACCCCGTCCCTCGCACAGTGATTGCTGGACATGGGCACCAGCGACCCCCGTGTACCAAAATGGAAGACGTGGGTAAAAGATAATGGATCGATGGATGGTTCTGGTAACTGTGTGTTAGGATCCGGCTTGGATCAGGTAACTCTCAGTCTTTCAATCAGAATCAGAATAAGCTTTATTATCATTGCACCGTTATACAACGAGAACATGTACGTACAGTCGTCTGACAGATGGACGTAGTGCACGAACCTGCTCCAATAAAAAGTGCAGAATAATATTTTTGCTTAGATGAGAAAAGGGAAGAAAACACGAGGAGAGACGGTATTAAAAAAATATTTCACACCTTGTCCTATATAGGGCACAATATAAGGCATTAAAAAACCTACCACAGCATAGCACAAAAATAGACGTGGTACATGTACATATAGGCCGGTGAAGAAATTGAATTTCAAGGGAAGGTTGTAGCATAGTCCAGAGCGCCCCCCCCCCCTCAGCTATTGTCCAGGTAAGAGGTGTTATTTATCATCAGCTCAGTTGAGGTTCTGTCACATGTCCATGGTCTTGGGAAAGGGAGAGGTGAGAAGACAGACAGTGTCCTTTTTTCCCCAATACATGCCAGAAGGAGTTGAGATGAACACCTCAATGTGTAACTGGCTGCTAGACTTCCTGACCGGGAGACCACAGACAGTACAGGTCGGAGTAACACATCTAGCACCATCACATTGAACACAGGGGCCCCACAAGGATGTGTGCTGAGCCCCCTTCTATTCACCCTGCTAACACACGACTGCACACCATCATACAGCTCCAACCACTTCATCAAGTTTGCGGACGACACAACAGTGGTAGGTCTCATCAGCAACAACGATGAGACGGACTACAGGAACGAGGTGAGCCGCCTGGCCTTGTGGTGCGGACACAACAATCTCACTCTCAACGTGGAGAAGACAAAGGAGATTGTTGTGGACTTCAGGAAGAGGGATGCCCAACATGCCCCTCTGACCATCAACAGCACTGCAGTGGAGAGAGTAGACAGCACCAAGTTCCTGGGAGTGCACGTCTCAGAGGACCTGTCCTGGAGCAGGAACACTGCATCACTGGCCAAGAAGGCTCACCAGCGTCTCTACTTTCTCCGCAAGCTGAAAAGGGCTGGAGCTTCAACCCCCATCATGTGCACCTTCTACAGAGGTGCCATAGAAAGTGTCCTGACCAGCTGTATCACTGTGTGGTTTGATGCATGTACTGCATCCTGCCGCAAGATAATAATAATAATAATAATAACAAATTCAATTTATACCCCACTTTTCATTAATAAAAATCTCAAAGTGCTAGAGGCATCTCAATGTGCTGGAGGCAAGAGCCTCCAGCGCATCGTGAGAGCAGCTGAGAAGATCGTTGGCACCTCCTTCCCCTCACTGCAGGACTTACACAGCAAACGCCTCACTCGGAAAGCCCACTGCATGGCAGGTGATCCCACACACCCACTACACAGCTGCTTCAGACTGCTGCCATCAGGGAGGAGACTGAGAGTCTCCAGGCTCGAACCAGCAGACTGAGAGACAGCTCTGTTCATCAGGCAGTCAGGATGCTAAACACTCTGCCTGCTCTGCCTCCCCTCCCATTTGAACTGCCTTAACACAAAAAACTTTCTCACACATTACCACACAACACAAAGATTTTAACACTGGACTCTGTGTCATCAAACGGGTTATTCACTAAACTCTCGGTCATGTGCTCATTCAGTTTGCACTACTTCTCATATTTGCACTAATGTTTGTATTACATTACTGCCTATAGTCATACTACTGTTTACATTCACTGTTTACATTTATTAATACTGTTTACATTTATTACTACTGTTTACATTTATTACTACTGTTTACATTTACACTACTTTTATATCTACACTACTGCTGATACATATACAGTATTCTCTGACTAGCCTTATTTAAGGATGCCCAATGTGCCTTACTGCATATGCCACTTTTGCCTCTATACCAACATCAACTACTACCTCATACATATACTGTGTACATTAACTCATATGCTGCTTTGCCACTCTTTGCAAATGTCAATGCTAGAACCTTCAGTTTATTTTATAGATATACTTTTTATACTTTTTTATACTACTATGCAAAAACTCAGGACAGTATTACACTTTTATTATTTCATTTTATGCTTATGTTCATTAAATGTTTAGTGTTTTAGTGTTGGTGTAAATTTTCATACTTTTATACTACTATGCAAAAACTCAGGACAGTGTTACACTTTTACTATTTTATGCTTATGTTTATTAAATGTTTCAGTGTTTTAGTGTTTAAATGGTTACTGTTGCACCGAGGGACTGAGAGAAACGCAATTTCAATCCTGTGTATGTCCTGTACATATTGCAGTTCTGACAATAAAGTTGACTTTGACTTTTGACTTTGAAAGATAAGTCCACCATTAGGGCCACAGTTTGGGTCAGGCAAACCTCTTTAATTGCTTTTTCTGCCTTTAAAGTCTCACTGGTATATTCCAACTCCAAACAGCCAAACTGATTCCTTAAAGTTGAGCTTACAGCTTTCTCCAAGATTATTCCCACTGTTTCATGTGTGTTGCTAGATAATTCACAGTCCTGATAAACAGCCTGCTCCAGCTCCCTGACGCAGCTCCACATAATCGGAAACTCAAGAAGACTTCAAGAGCAGTTTTGGCCATGACAAAGCTCCCGAGTCAGTGTGAAAGTTTGATCCGTGCCGTGGCCTTGCTAAACCTGCTGATTTACGAGCTTAACCATAAGGTGGAGGCGATTTATGAGAACCACAGGCTATCGGCGGCTACTGGGACTCGTCCGCGTGGTGGGTTTGACCTTGAAGAAGGTTCATAGCATGGATCAGTGGAATGGATTCCCACAATTAGACCATTTTGGAAACTGATCTTCCAGATGGACTCCAAGTTTGCACGGAAAAAAATCTGTCTGCCTGAACAAAATCAACAATCAAGCTTATCTGAATCTGACTCCCAAACAGCCTTGGAAATGGGCTGACTATCAAATTTCTCCTGGGTCATGAGGAACCGAGAACACCAACTGCATCTATTGCACACCCTGGAGAAGTTTCTGTGAAAACTTATCAGAACTGCTTGCTGAACAACATCATCAGAAACTGTGGCTGATCCGAAAAAGGCTATTTAAGAGTTCACAGGACGAAAGAAAGTAAGCAGAGTACAAAGAGAAAATATAATAATAAAGAAGTTATGGACAGTGACTGCCTTGAATGAATAAACTGGATATTGGATATGTAAACTGAAAATAACTACATAAATACTAATTTTAAACACAACAGCATACAATCTGTTTCTTCAAGTGAAGCATTTAAACCACAAAAGAGTGACTTGCTGAGCAGCAGTGGCGGCTCGTGAAATGTCCACCAGGGAGACTATTTTTCAAAAATGCAAAAAATAACGTTCCATGTTTAAATGGTGTTTATTTATCAAATGCAGATTAAAACAAGGTCAACAGTACAAAGAAATGCTGAGAATGATAAGAACCAATTTGACTCACTAGAATAACAAAGAACAAACTAAAAAATACTACTAAAGTATGCAATAACAAGTACAAAAATGAAGTACCTGTACCTACAAATGAAAAATTAATTATATTTACAAGGTCCTACAGACATAGCAAACAACAACATGGTAGAATTTCAACGGTGCAACAGGATGTATTTAAATGAATAAGTATTTCAAGGTTGTAATATAAGCTAA
>JBBPBX010019791.1:14523-44091 GCA_038048925.1 Garcialebias charrua | reverse complement strand
AGGTTCCAACTTTCAAAAACTTATAATGCAGCTTTTTGATTCCCAGACGGTTCACACCTGATGAGAACAGAGGAGCCGCTTTTGTGAATTAGAGTAACAAAGACCTTAACAAACCCCCTACTGTTAAGGTGGGTTGTGTGATTCATCAATTTACATAGGATGTGTTTGTCATCTCCGGTATGTGTGTGTGTTATCTCAGCTTTCAATTTACATAGGTTTGTGTGTGTCATCTCAGCCTGTTATAACTTCACTCTGACACAGCCAGCTCTTTGAATTGAGAAAGCCCTCTGGATAGAGGGCGAAACGTTTTCTGTTACAAACAAAGTCCAGTTGTTTTTGTATTGAACGCCTTTTCTGATGAGGAAAGAAAGGTATTTAAAAAAAAAGCTCTCACACCGTGTCTTTCAAGACCTGCTTGGACAGACACAGGACGATGTGTGAAGCTAAAAAAATATAAAAATAAATTACTTCAGTACAAAAAAGAGCAACATGGATAGACATAATACAAATGCATTTGGAGTGGGTAGGGGTGGGGGTCCCAGCATAGCCACCAGGTGAGTGATGCAGCCCTTTTGTTGCCTTTACATCTCCTAAGAAGCTGCACCAGGAAGGCAACAAGGGGAGCCAGTGAAAGAGCATGAGTTTGAGAGGGCTGTCCATGGACACTCCAGGAAGTACCAAAGCTCTGAATACAGTGTCTATCAGAGGCAGAGTTCTGAATGATGGTACAGTGTCTGTCAGAGGCACCCTTCTGCAGATGTCCTTGGGGAGGGGCGGGAGTGGGAAGTGGATAAGAGTGTCTTTGATTCCATAACATCCAGGAGAAACTGGGCCATGGCCAGAAGCCAGATTAAAGCAAACTGCTTTATCTACTGATCCACAGCCAAATGTGATTATAATACTAACTACCGGTAACACAATGTTTGTCTATTCCTTGCCAGGGCTTTGTGTTCAGAAGGTCATGAGAATTTCTAACCACTGTTTCTTGTCCTGAGAATGTGGTTAACCAGCATGCAAGCTCATGAAGTAAAGACCCATAAGTCTGAAGACCAGGACCTAGCTTTGGTGTTGGTCAACAAGAAACTTCAAATGAATTCAGATCTGGAGACAGCCTGACTTCAGCAAATGATGGAGCCTGTTGTGTTGGTCACTACACTGCAGCTAGAGTTGCATTCGGGCCCTACAAATCTGACCTAACCCAGCCCCAGCCTGTAGCCATCATTTACGAACCCCACTCCACCAGACAAATTAACAGTAATTACAGGTCCAGCATCCGCTGACTGCAGCAGCTTTATGTCCATTTGGGCGATGGATCGTTGGCAGTAGTCCATCTGCAGCTTAACTAAACTTTTTACCTCTTTCAAGGCCGGTCAGTGCGTGGTCAAATGGTCATGTGCGGCTGGTGATAGTATGGCAAGCCATTTTGCCATTTAATTGGGTTATCAGCCGTGCACGTCCGCTGATGCAATCAAAAGCCTGACACCAGCCTGGCCCTCACATTAAGCACATTATTATGACCCGACCAGTTAGAAATGACAGCTCTACTGCAGCTGCAGTCCTGGGTAAAACACGAAGCTGATCAGGGCTTCACATAAATATATGTGTATTTATATCAGCGGAGCAAAGAGTGACAAAATACTATACTCAAGTAAAAGCACAGCTACTCTGTTTGTTGAAATTTTACTCAAGCAAAAGTAACGTTAACTTGTATAAAATCTACTGAATTAAAAATATTGTCATTAAATATTACTTTGAGTAAAATCTAAAAAAGCTAAGTCTGGTCCTCTGGACATTCATAAAAACAAAAAGCAAAAAAATTGTAGAAACGTTTCGTCTTTCGTCCGAAAGACTTCTTCAGTCTGAGATGCTGTATTCAGCTCAGTCTTATGCCGGGTACCCACCGAACGCGTCTGGAGCGTCAGAAACGCTCTTGCCGCCCCCTTTTGGCCGCTTGTCACCAGAATCTGTTCACACTGAAGACGCGTCTGATGACGCGCAATGGGAGGAGCGTCTGGCTCCTTTTCCGGTTGTTTCTTGTACACCGGGCAGATAAAATCAGCTGTACGTGAGCCTCGTTACTACTTGAGTGGGTTTTCTACGAGCCGAACTGCAGCTCCAAAAGTCTTTGTTGAGATTAAAACGTTTTTTTAATGTTTGGGGTGATCGTACGCTCGAGCGGACAGCGGCAACTGTAAAAATGCCAAGTTTCTTACCGGAGGCTGGTTTCTTCATGGAGGCTCGTTAGGGTAAGTTTAAAAAGTCCAAAAAAAGTCCCGTCATCGTTGCGTCATCACATAGCAGAGTCTCTCCCGATTGATTGCTGCGACGCGTAGAGCGTCGAAAGTTTAAATATTTGAACGTCGGCGTCGGCAACTTCGGACGCGTCACGTGCGCGGAAAAGAACTGCCGCGCGCTGCCGCGCCGCTTGAAAAGCTCAAAACGCGCCTCTTCACGATTCGCCACGCCTCGACGCGCCTCAGCATAGACTTTCAATGGAAACCGGCCGCTTCCGCTGCCCGAAACGCGTTCGGTGGGTACCCGGCATTATAAATAGCACCCTCTCACAGTGGATCGACCAGTTGGCTGATGACAGCCGAAACCAGCTGCTCACATGATCAAGGAGGACCATCAGCCTAACAATGGATCATTAGCACCCTGATGGTTGTTTGCTATTCACAGAGGGCTGAGTGATACTAGCAATAACAGCATTGTTATGATATGTTCACACCGAACGCGTTTTGAGCTGCAGGAGCGTCCGGTTTACATGCAAAGTCAATGGGGGATGCGCCTCTAGGGGTCGTGCGTCGCGTCCGTTTGGAGTGGCGCGGAAGGGGCGGCAGAGCGTTTTCCGTGCATGCGGTTCCCGCGGCAGCCACTGCCGCTCGACTTGAACAATCTGAACTTTCGTCGCTCAACGCGTCTTGACAACCAATCAGGGAGAGTCAGCTATGTGATGCGGTAACGAGGGGACGGATGTTGCGCAAGTGTGACGTATTGTTTGTGAGACACAGAAACAACCCGCAAATTCGTGTTCAAGTATGGAGGAGAAACTCATCGTTGCTGTGTGTTTCCATCCAGTCCTTGCCTGGCGGAGTGTCAGTGAGGAAGTCGAGATATTGGGTAAGTTTTGAATTGTAAACTCCTCCCACACCTCGCCGCCACCGCCGTTGCTGCTTCTCGTTCCGGTCTGAACACCAGTTCAGTCCAGTGCGTCCATCTTGAGGTGTTTCGCGCTTTTTGGCCGCTCAAAACGCGTTCGGTGTGAACGTAGCATAAGAGGGGGACAGTTGAACCTGGAGGCCTCCACCCCTGTTTAATGATGGACGGTTTCTTTTCACAAAGATGGCCTCCTTTACTCCTCTCTCAAACCATTGTTCCTCTCTATCAAGGATGTGAACATCTTCATCCCTGAAAGAGTGACCGCTGGCCTGGAGATGAGTGTAGACCACAGAGTCCTGACCTGATGATGTTGATCTTCTGTGCTGGGCCATCCTTTTGGCCAGTGGCTGTTTAGTTTCCCCGATGTAAGACTGATCACAGCCCTCCTGACACTGAACAGCATACACAATATTACTCTGTTTGTGCCGGGGGACTGGATCTTTGGGATGAACCAGTCTTTGCCGTAATGTATTTTGGGGTTTAAAAGCCACTGGGACGTTGTGTTTAGAAAATAAACGTCTCAATGTCTCTGAAACTCCCGCAACATACGGAATGACCACTGGTCTGGGTCTGGGTTCCTTCTTTTCACCTGATGGCTGGCTGGAGTCCTGTTTGGGTTTCTTCTCTGCTTTCAGGAAGGCCCAGTTAGGATATCCACATTTCTCTAGAGCCTGTTTTGTGTGTGATTTCTCCTTCTGTCTGGCTCCTGAGTTAGTGGGGACGCTGTCTGCTCTGTGGTACAGAGTCCTGATGACTCCTAACTTGTGCTCCAGAGGGTGATGGGAGTCAAACTGTAAATACTGGTCTGTGTGTGTGGGTTTGCGGTACACCTCAGTTTGCAAATTTCCTCTATCAGAAACTGAGACCTCACAGTCCAAGAAAGCCAACCTGCCATTTTTTACATCTTCTCGTGTGAACTTGATATATTTATCCACAGAGTTGATGTGATCAGTGAAATGTTGGACTTCCTGAGATTTAATTTTAACCCAGGTGTCGTCAACATACCTGAACCAATGACTTGGTGGTCTCCCTGAAAAGGTTGGGCCCAAAAGTTTTTTTTTTGAATGTCCAGAGGACCAGACTTAGCTTTTTTAGATTTTTCTACCTGGATTATTGAGCATGCATCAGGGTACTTTGAGTAAAAGTTGTTTTTCTAGCCTGAGAGTGTCTCCTGCAGCACACAAAGGAAAAGAGAAACATTTTCTCAAATGAGCTCTTAAATTAAATTAAAGCCTCAAAATGTACTACACAATAACAAATAAAACATGTCCACACCTGATGTTTAAAGCCTTAAAGAGAATAAACTGTCCTTTCAGTTCAGACCAAAAAGCTGCTGGTAGAAATAATATTCAACTACCTGCCCAGTGGAGCAGGGAGGCTCACAGAAGGTCCACAAACTGAAGGCTGTGCCGCAGGTAGGCAAACTCCAAGTAGAAAAAGTTACCGTATCCTTACCCAACAGTAAGCTTGGTAGTTTTAGATTCAGTGCTATTTAAGTGATATAAGTAATAGTAATTTAAAAAGTTTTAATGTTGACACATACATTCTCAAAGGCATACCTCTGTCTGGACCATGGCTGGCCTCTGGGTTCGGAGAATCTTCACAGTCTGGAAGACGTCAACCACTCCTTCATGCCTCATCTGCTCCAGTATGATGCTGATGGTGATGAACACACCAGTCCGTCCAACACCCGCACTGATCAACACAAACATGGTAAGACTTTAATAAACTACTGTGACCACAACATCCAGTAGAGGTGAGCTCTTCAGAGAACTGTTAAAACGCAGCGGTCTCCCTGTTACCTGTAATGGAGGACAACAGGCTGCATAGTCATACACAAAACATTTGTAATGAGGTTGTAAAGGGTTTGTTATGGTGGCAGCTTAATGGGGAACTGGGTGGAGCAGCCTGGTGGCAGAGTATTCATGATGTGGAGCCTGTGTGTGGCTTATGCCTGGTACCCACTGCCCCGATTTCGGGCGGCTGAAGTGGCCGGTTTACATTCAAAGTCTATGAGGAGACGCGTGGAGTCACGGCGACCACGGAAGCGGCGCGATTCGAGTGATCGAAGCGGCGCGGCGGCAGCCGAAGTTCCCTTCGCGGGCACGCGCGCGTCCAAAGCAACCTAGCCGTCGAGCCGCCGACGTCCCAAATGTTGATCTCTGGAGGCTCGACGCATCCGGCAAACAGTCGGGAGAGCCTCTGCTATCTGATTACACAACCACAACGGGACTTTTTTTGGACTTTTTAAACTTACCGGATCGACCCTCCATGAATTGGAACCAAACTCCGGTAATAAACGTGGCATTTTTACAGTTGCTGCTGACAGGCTGCTGTTCTCTCCAGTGTAGATCACCCCAAACATAAAAAAAAAACGTTTTAATCTCATCAAAGACCTCGGAGGTGCAGTTAACACAACAACTGAACCCGGAAGACGAGCTAGACCCCTCCTCCCTGCTACCCCCTAGTGTAAGTCATCAGACGGTCTTCAGTGGCAGTGGGACCCTGACAAGCGGCCAAAGGGGGACGGCAGGCGCGTTTCGAGTTGTGCAGTGGGGACCAGGCATTAGGATCAGGTTGGCCTCATTCGAAGACTACAACCCTTTCAGACCCACACTGCTCCATCAGAGCTTCAGGTCAGTTATTGCAACACTCTGCAGCTGCAGCAATTAATCCATAACCTCCATGCACCAATAAGTACTGCACCATGCTCAGCTATCCTTCATTCACATTTTAACACAAAGCAAGCAGCACAACTTCCTTTCCTGGTCAGATCTGTTGGACACAAAAAGAAAACGACTGGATATGCTTTAGGCTCTGCACAGAAAACCCTTTCATCTGTATCCCTTATGCCACTGTGGTTCAACCTTTTTGTGCTACAGTGCTTTTTTTTTTTTACATCAGAAAAATCCTGCTGCATACCACCAACCCAAAAAGTTACAAAATGACATCATAGCCCACTAAAGCACATATAATGACAAAATAAGTTACAAGTAGGCTTTGTATGAAACCTGGGCCTTTTTCGATGAACACAAAACTGATACCTTCGAAAAATTGAAGAAATGTTCACACAAAGCTCTTTCTCTGCAGCTCCAAGTCTCTCTTTGCTTTAAGTTTTCATGACAGTCCTGACTGAAAAGTTCAGCTCACACAGATGGGTTGTAGAAAATGGAAGCGATGTCAAAATATCTCTGAGCAGCAAAGCTTTACTTTTTTCCTCTTGTCCTGTTCGGCATTGTGGCAATCAGAATTATTGTCTGAGTGTCGAGGTGAGGCCCAACAGATTTGCTTTCACAAGCAGAGCATTATGGCTGTCCTTAATGCTCCACTTAATATTTAAATAAAACTTTATTAGAATTTGCTTCCTTTTTTTTATAGATGTAATGGACATGGGGATGAAAAGACAAATAAGAAAACAAAGGCAGAAAAGTGGGAGAAGAGTTAAAAGGGAAAGAAGGAGATGGGAGTAGAGGAGAGAGAGAGAGGTATTATACTTGTTATTTAGTAATAAAAAGAAAACTATGGATTTTTCTTTTAAAATTGATGGTATTATTGAGGTAAGCAGAGTAAGTGAGGTGAAGTTTTTGGGAGTGGTTATTGATGACAAAATGTCGTGGAAACAGCACATACATTCTGTTAAAACTAAGATATCTAGATCTACTGCAGTACTGTATAAAGTAAAGGATTTGTTAAATGATAAAGCTCTATAGCTGCTGTATAATACAATTTTTGTTCCACATTTAATTTATTGTGTTGAAGTTTGGGAAATTCAAAACTATGACAAAGCCTATTTTTATTTTACAAAAAAGAGCTGTGAGAATTATTACAAGAAAGCCTTACTATCATCCATCAAATATATTATTTAAACAACTCAAAGTACTGAAGTTTTATGATTTGGTGGACTATAATATTTTATTAGTAATGTATAGAGCTCATAATAACGCACTGCCTTCAAATGTTCAAATGCATTTTGTTAAGAGAAGGAGCTGTTACAGTCTTAAAGGAACTGAGATTTTTGTAAAACCTCAGTACAGAACTAGTTTAAAGGTATGGTCTGTTTCAATACAGGGAGTTGATTTAAGGAACAGTTTAGGAAATGATGTTCAAAATGCAAAATCAGTGCTTGTGTTAAAAAAAAAAGATCAAAACTAAAGTGTTAACAAAATATTAAAATTTTCAGTTTAAATGTTTATTGTACTAGAAATGTTTAGATCTGTGACGTTACTCTTTTTGTTCAATTACTCATTGACAATTATTGTTTGAATTGATTTTTTTTAGGGGCAGATATAATAAGATTTCTTCTTCTTTCTGCCACCTTTCATTTTATGTTTTTTTTTCTTTTCATATAACATGTAAAATGGTTTTTTATATATTTTTTTCCTTTAGCATGTTAAATGTAAAATGAAAAAAAAAGTATAAAGAGAACACAAATCAACATTGAAGTCTGCCTATTGACCTGTGTGAAAAAAAAAGAAGACAAAACCGAGAAACCACAACATCAAAACAACATAAACAGTATAATAATACTTATGACATCATTAGAAAGTATTTTATATGGTACATGGTAATACAAGATGTATTTAGTGGCCACCACAATCCAACTGAGTGTGTATCTGATAAACACCTGAATCTAAACACCTGTGTGAGCATGCTTGTCACTGTAAAGTTTCTCCATAAGAATGTTCAGTAGTTGGTGTGGGGATCCACAGACCCGCTCCACAGGACACAATGGTTACACAGGGAAGACCGGAGCCACAGACACACAGCGACCCGGAGCCCCAGGAGTCCCCCAACAGGGACAACCACATGTCCTGAGTCGAAAGGCAAAGCTCTCAATTTACCGATCGATCTACGTTCCCACCCTCATCTATGGTCATGAGCTTTGGGTTATGACCGAAAGAACGAGATCTCGGATACAAGCGGCTGAAATGAGTTTTCTCCACAGGGTGTCTGGACTCTCCCTTAGAGATAGGGTGAGAAGCTCAGTCATCCGGGAGGGACTCGGAGTAGAGCCGCTGCTTCTCCACATCGAGAGGAGCCAGTTGAGGTGGCTCGGGCATCTGGTTAGGATGCCTCCTGGACGCCTCCCTGGTGAGGTGTTCCGGGCATGTCCCACCGGGAGGAGACCCAGAGGAAGACCCAGGACACGCTGGAGGGACTATGTTTCTCGGCTGGCCTGGGAACGCCTTGGGATTCCCCCGGAGGAGCTGCTCCAAGTGGCTGGGGAGAGGGAAGTCTGGGCCTCCCTACTGATGTGATCACACCGAACAGCTTTTCAGCAGCAGGAGCGTCCAGTTTACATGTAAAGTCAATGGGGGACGCGCTTCCAGCCACGTCTTGGCGTCGGGCGTCACGTCGCGTGCGTGTTGAGCGTGCTGGGAAGCGTTTTTCCGTGCACGTGAACCGGCTTCAGCCTCCAAACCGCGCATTCAACATGCTGAAGATTTCGCGGTTCAAACTTTCAAACGCCGCTCAACTCTACCTGATTGGTTGGTGTGTCAACCAATCAGGGAGAGTCGGGGGAGAAGAGAGGGGGTCAGGGGGAGAGTCCCTATGTGACGCGGAAACCAGTGACGCGGAAACGATTGCGCATGTGACGTATTGTTTGTGGGACACAGAAAAAACCCGCGGAGTCATGGACTATGGAAGAGAAACTCATTGTAGCTGTGTGTTCGCGACAAGGACGACCAGTCAAGTCTGCTCTACTGAGACAGAAATAAAAAGCTCCTCGCCTCGCGGAGTGCAGTGACGACTCGGTATACCGGTAAGCTCCTCCCACACACCCCGCAGCAGTTTCGCAGCTGTTTCGCGTTCTGGCTTTTTGGTCTGGACACAAAGTGCGTCCACTTGCGTGCGTGACAAGCTTTTTGGAGATTGAAAAGCTGTTCGGTGTGACCACACCATTAGGCTGCTACCCCCATGGCCCGACTCCGGATAAGCAGAAGAGAATGGATGGATGGATGTTTTATGTTGTATAGAACCCTAAGATCACTTGTGAATTGGTCATTCATGAATAAACATAATTTTAATAACTTACCTAACAGTGTGTTATTTGTCAACTTCTGTTACATTTAAAGCACACAAAACAACTGCAAACTAAAAGTCACAATCCTAACTGTCTCATCAGGACCAGTTGTTGTTTAACATGAGGACTGCTGCTACAGACAAAATCAGTGAGTAGATCAGAAAAATTACCTGCAGTGCACAGTGATCGGACCATCCTGCCCAAACTGCTCTTTAGTTTTATGGACTTGGCCAATAAAGTCGATGAAAGCCTCCCCAGTTTTGGGCACTCCTTGCTCCGGCCAGTCTGTGAACTGGAACTGCCTGATGGTCCTCGACTGGCCATCCTGATGAAGGTGCAGAGAAACGATGAGACTAAGACACGTCCCTCATACACAACGCCACAGACAGTTCCTGTTTAAAACAAGGACCAGTGTTGTGAAGTGACATAAATGTTACTACTAGGAGAACATTTTACATCACACTCATTTGCCATTGCTTTTTATGAAGAGTAGTCCTGTAATGCACAGTGGTACAATGTTTAAAAAGTCAAGAGTAGAGGTGCTTTTATTCAGCGCTAACCATCGAAGGAAAAATGTTGATGTGCCATTGCCTTTCAGAGACTGGCGATAAGAAACTGAATGAGGTTTTCTGTTGGTTAAATCAGTAACAGAACATACCCTGGCATCTGTGACTTTAAACTCTCTCAGGATGTACTGGGGCATGTTGTATTCAGCCACTGGATCCACAACAAAGTACTGATAGCGGGCAGGATGCTCAGCGGGCCAGTACTGATGGCACATTTCCTTCAAAACAAACAAAGCAGAGCAAATACTGTAATTAGAATACTTCATTATTTACCAAAAGGTTTGGCATATTGATTCAGGGGTAAAACAACAAAAGTGAATGTAGAAAAAAAAAAAGTATGAAAAAAAAAAAAGAAAAAAAAAAAAGCCTGGTACATTTTCAAACTGATTCCAGAAAAACTCTTCTCTTTCTGCTCAGGGTAAGTAGATGGTACTTATGAGGTATATACTGTACCTGGTATTTTCAGGGTCAGTAACATATGTACTAGCTACTCATCCAATATGTACCATGTATGTACCCCTTAAAGGTCCACTGACATGATTATTTTACTATTCATAAAATTGCTCAAAATATATATATATATTTTATCATTTAAATATGTTCGTTTTTGCAAACAAAATGATAAATCACTTTAATTTCGCTTTAAAAGTGATTTTGAACTTCAAGCCGTGTTTAATCATGGGAAATCCGATTACACACAAAAGCACCATCAGTGACGTAGTGTGAGGCAGAGCTCTGGGCTTGTCACGGAGCAGCTCACATGAAGGTCAGTCTGATACAGCATCAGACCCAAATTAGATCCTGTTGTTTCTTGTTCCATCACCCAAACTATTTTCTGCTTCTCAAAATGAAGACAAATAGCTCAAATCTTCACATAGATTGATAAATTAGTCGGGTTTTAAATTGTCCGCTATTAAAGAGACCAGAGCCCTCTGCCTCACACTCTGCACACTACGTCAGATGGTGCGTTCGTGTGTAATCGGATTTCCCATGATTAAACACGGCTTGAAGTTCAAAATCACTTTTAAAGCAAAATTAAAGTGATTTATCATTTTGTTTGCAAAAACGAACATATTTAAAAGTTAAAATATATATATTTTGAGCAATTTGATGAATAGTAAAAAAATAATAATGTCAGTGGACCTTTAAGTAATGTCTACACACCCAGTAGGTATCAGTACATACCCGGAAAGTAACATGTACATACCCAGTAGATTTACAGCAAGTTATATTAAAATATAGGTGTCTCTGAGAAAATGACAGTCTTTGAGTCATGCTGCTGTTCCTAAATATCTGAACGCCTCCACCATCATTCCTAGTCCCAAAAAGCCTACGATAGACAGGCTCAGACTCTCCTAAAGCCATAAATGTTTGGAGCAACTACCGTATTTCCGGCCTATAAGTCGCACCTTTTTGCCTACATTTCCAAGCCCTGCGACTTATAGGCCGGTGCGACTTATACGTGGATTTTTCAGTTTTTTTCACTTTGGTCAAAAAATGGTCACTTAATTTAACGGTTTTTAACCGTCAAAGTGCATTTATCAAGAAAAGTTAAACTGAGACACACTTTTACTGTAATGTCAGCTAACAAAAATATATTTTTTATGTGTTTATCTTTAAAGATCAAAGAGATGCAGGTCTGTTTGCTGCACTGCAGGTCTGTTGTTGCTGCGCGTGCTCGTTTTGTGCCGTGAGGTGCGACTTATAGGCCGGTGCGACTTATACGTGGATTTTTCCACTTTATTGGACATAATTGGACTGGTGCGACTTATACTCCGGTGCGACTTATAGGCCGGAGAATACGGTNAAAATATATATATTTTGAGCAATTTGATGAATAGTAAAAAAATAATAATGTCAGTGGACCTTTAAGTAATGTCTACACACCCAGTAGGTATCAGTACATACCCGGAAAGTAACTTGAGTAACATGTGTAACATGTGAGTGTGAGAGTGGATGGTTGTTTGGTGTGAGTGAGACAGATCCCTCTTGTAAATGAGTCCCCGTGACTCAACGAGGCTAGCCTGTATAAATAAAGGTTGAATGAATGAATGAATGAAACATGTACATACCCAGTAGATTTACAGCAAGTTATATTAAAATATAGGTGTCTCTGAGAAAATGACAGTCTTTGAGTCATGCTGCTGTTCCTAAATATCTGAACGCCTCCACCATCATTCCTAGTCCCAAAAAGCCTACGATAGACAGGCTCAGACTCTCCTAAAGCCATAAATGTTTGGAGCAACTACCGTATTTCCGGCCTATAAGTCGCACCTTTTTGCCTACATTTCCAAGCCCTGCGACTTATAGGCCGGTGCGACTTATACGTGGATTTTTCAGTTTTTTTCACTTTGGTCAAAAAATGGTCACTTAATTTAACGGTTTTTAACTGTCAAAGTGCATTTATCAAGAAAAGTTAAACAGAGACACACTTTTACTGTAATGTCAGCTAACAAAAATATATTTTTAATGTGTTTATCTTTAAAGATCAAAGAGATGCAGGTCTGTTGTTGCTGCGCGTGCTCGTTTTGTGCTGTGAGGTGCGACTTATAGGCCGGTGCGACTTATACGTGGATTTTTCCACTTCATTGGACTGGTTGGACTTGTGCCTTTACTCCGGTGCGACTTAAAGGCTGGAGAATACGGTAGTCTCCAGCCCTTCCAGGATGGTCCCCCTCCTTGTTTAAATCCCCACCAGTTTGTTTAAATGGTGAATCAGTCCACAAAGGGTGCCATTGATGTAACCCTTCAAAAAACGCTGAGTCATCTGGAAAACTAAAACAACTACGATACTTCTCATATTCAGTTCAATCATTCCACACTCCCAAAGTTGTTCTAACTACATATCTCCCTCCCAACCAGCATCTGGATTAAACAATTAATCTTGCACCTCTGCAATCTATCAAATTTGGCCTCACCTCTTTTCCTCACTCAATCCTACTAACTCTTTGGGATGTGAGCTGGGCCCCCTACTGTAAACCTAGAATACCGTATATGACTGTTCTATAACTGGATTTACTAGTCTGTCTACATTCCAATCCTCACCTGTGATCATGAAGTTTGAATGATGAATGAAAAAATAAATCCAGCATACAAGCAGCCGGAATGTGTTTTCCTTGTAGGGTGGCCTGGCTCAGCCTCTGAAACGAGGTAAAGAGCGTTGTCATCTGGAAGGAACTCTGAGCAGATCCACTATTTATTCCTTAGCATCAAAACAAGTGAGCTGAGGTTGTTTGGGCATTTTATTAAGATTATCATTCTGATAAGGAAGGAGATGGCTGCGCTGATAACCAGCTGCAGCTTCGTACACTTAGTCCAGCTTTTGGATGACTGTGCGTACATATTCCCATTGTACCTTGGTGCAATGTGTTTAATGTGTTTATTAAATTTGTTCATTTTTTTACAAAAGAAATACAATACAAGACAATCCCATCAACGACACGTACACAATGTAAAAAAATGAAAGGTAGCAGAAAGAAGAATAAATCTTATTATATCTGCCCCTTTTTTCAAACAATCAGATTAAACAATAATAATCTTTCACCAGCAGTACAAAATGACTAACTCTTTCTAATTTTCTAATACTAATACATAACTAATAATTGATACAATACACATTATGCTAATTCATATATATTTTTTCAACAAATTCCTTTTGATCATTTTCTTAAATGTAAACAGTGACTTGGCATTTTTAACTACATTCTCCAAGCCATTCCATAATCTAATTCCCTGGATTGAGGTAGAACGTCCCTTCAAGCTAGTTCTGAATTGTGGTTTTACAAACATCTCTGTCCCCTTAAGATTATAACAACTTTGTCTTTTAACAAAATTCATTTGGATATTTAAAGGTAAATCGTTATTTTGAGCCCTATACATAATTGATAAAATATTATAATCAACCAAATCATGGAATTTCAATAATTTCAGTTGATAAAATAATGTACTGGATGGATGACAGTAATGTTTTCTAGTGATAATTCTTACAGCTCTTTTCTGTAATACAAAAATAGGCTTTGTGATTGTTTTACACGCTTTTCCCCAAACATCAATACAATAGATTAAGTGTGGAACAATGATTGTGTTATACAACAAATACAGAGCTTTATCATTCAATAGGTCTCTGACCTTGTATAGTACTGCAATTGATTTAGCTATTTTTATTCTTACAGAATTTATGTGTTGTTTCCATGTCAGTTTGTCGTCAATGATAACACCCAAAAACTTCACCTCACTCACTCTACAAATCTCAACACCCTCAATTTTGAGTGGAACGTCAACAGTTTTCTTTTTATTACTGAATATCATGTAATTAGTTTTTTCTAGATTTAATGATAATTTATTGATTTTAAACCAAGTTTGTATTTTGGTAAATTCTGTCTTTATCAATTCCAACATCTGTTCTATATCTTCACCTAAACAGAAAAATGTGGTATCATCAGCAAAAAGTATACATTTAAGGAGTCCTGACACATTTACCAAGTCATTCACATATAAAATAAATAGCTTTGGTCCCAGCACAGAGCCCTGGGGAACTCCACATGTGATATTACAGAGGTCAGATCTTACATCATTTATTTGTACAAACTGTTTCCTATCTTTCAAATAGCTAGATACCCACTGTAATGCTGGTCCTCTAATACCATATTTGTCAATGTCAATAAAGATATTCTGATTCTGATTATCAGAGTGCCTCCTGGATGCCTCCCTTAGATTTTCCAGGAATGTCCCACTAGGAAGGGTTCCTGGGCAAACTACAAAGTAGAGAGATTACAGTATATACATTTTATCTGGTCTGGAAATGCCTCAGGTTCCACCAGAATGGGCTGGAGACTGTCACTAGAATGAGAGGTGTCTGAATCTGTCGGACCTGCTGCACCTGTCACCTGACCTTGGATATGTGGTAGAAGATGGAAAGGCCTTTTTGCTTTCCTTTGGAATTGCAGTATTGTGCAAAGTTTTATACAGTATATATTGTGTATACTGTTTATTTTTTTAAATTTTTTGATGGTGCACTGTTTTTGTGTTGAGCACCAACAATTTTGTTCTACACTTATAAGAAATGGCAAAGTCTATTCTGTTCTATTCTATTCCATGTTCCTTCCTAAATAAATAGAAAGAAACTGCCCTTTCCTTGAAAATGCAGAGTAGATGCAAATAACCACAAACATTTGTGGAATAAGCTGAAATTAAGTCATTAAACTTAAAACAATCAGAACAAAGCTAAAATTAACAAAGAAAAATTGCTAAAAACTAAGAGTAGAAAAATAGAAGCTAAAAGCTATAATTCAAGACTGCTCTGAAAACACATCTCTTTAGACTAGCTTATCATTAACTTTACTAAATGTATTTCTATTATTTTGCATTTTATAATCTTTATGTATTTTATATTTCAATTTGTCGCTGATAATGTTTGATCTGTATTACACTGTATTGGTTTGTTAAGTGTCCTTGGGTGTCCTGAAAGGCGCTTTTAAATAAAATGATTATTATTATTATTATTATTAGAAAAATGTATGCAAATGCTCTAAGTTGGACAGAAGCTAAAAGATAAAAAAAAAAATAAACAAATCAGTAGATAATAGCTAAATTTAACAAAATAATAACTAGAATTAAAAATTGCAGAACAAAGACATGGCAGAACAAAGACTACAAGGCAACATTAATAAAACAGTAGCTAAAGTGTATATCAGAAATACAAAGTAAGTATTCTGAAGTAGATTGTAAAGGTAACAAATATTTCAAGGAGCTGAATAGTTTATTAATTCTAATGGGAAAAAAATGTTTAAAATGTTACTTCTAACATACAAAGCTCTCAACAATATAGCTCCATCTTATAGTAAAGAACTTATTGTTCCATGTTTTCCAAACAGAGCACTTCGCTCTAGACTGCAGGTTTACGTGTGGTTCCTAGTTTCCACAAGCAGAATGGGAGGAAGATCGTTCAGTTCTCAGGCTCCTCTCTTGTGGAACCAATTTCCAGTTTCTGTCCGTGAGGCTTACACCATGTCTACTTTTAACACTGGGATAAATACTTTATTTTTTTTATAAATCCTTTAGTTACAGTTGGCTTGGATTTCCTGAGCTTTCCCTTAGTTCTGCTGCTATAGACATAGACTGCTGGAGGACAACTGGCCACATCTCCTCAGTCTGCTTCTGCCTTTACTCTTCATGTTTGTATTTGTAATTATTTATTTTACTAACATATAAACAACACCCGGACCATAGAAACTACATCTGAACCACAGAAGCTGCATCTGGACCAGTCATTCTGTTCGTCTCCCTTTCCGGTCCTCCCTACCTCAAGCCAGTCGAGGCAGATGGCTGCCCATCCTGAACCTGATTCTGGTTCTGGTTCTACTGGAGGTTTTGTCATATCTTTCCACTTCTATGTGCTGATCAGGATGTGATGATGTAATTATTCAACATAACTGTTATTATTATTCTTTAGCTAAATACCTTTTCCAAGTGGCCATTTTATAATGTCTGCAATGTTTTTGTGCCCTGAGATGACAATTGCTGTGATTTGGCCCCATTTGAATAAATTTAATTAAATTGAATACAGTTGATATATTTTCACTCATACAGTCATAAGCATTTCAGTAGGCAATGGAGTAAAGTGTCTTGCCAAAGGACACTTGGGCACACAGCAAGGGCTGTGATTGAACTCAAGACCCTGTGATTGGAGGACAACCACTGTACTTATTTGGCCAAGCTGCCTACCAAGTGTGAATGCTGACTTATTATTTGTGTTGTACAAATGGAAAAGCTGTTCTTAAGTTAAGCTGCTGAAGTTAGATCGTTGTCACAGTAGTTCATACATCAGGGTAAGACAGAATTGTTGTGGAAAGGTTTTGCTCTTTACCCGTCCCATTTCGTGCAGTTTGGTGAGCATGACCACGATGGTGGAGTTATGTTCCCACAACATTTTCCACAAGTCCTCTGAGGTTTCAGCTAATGGGCCCTGCGTGGCAATATATGCTCTCTGGTGCCTGTAGAATATCAAAGACAGACATAGGTTTACCCTTAGGGTTTATTTTGATTAAAATACAGCATAATCACCTTTCTAGACACTCAAAGACATTGTACAGTGGAAAAAAGTAACAGTAAGTGTTAAAAAAAATACATTAAGGTCAAACATGAAACTAGAAGGTGCACTTGAGTAAAATGAAGGATAAGCTGATCTAAAGAGATGAGTGTTCGGACCGGCTTTTAACAGTGGGAGAGAGACAATGGCCCTCATTCACGAACCGTTCGTACGCACAGATTTGTTCTTAAACTGTGCGTACGAGTGATTTAGGATCATTTGTGGCATTCAACAATGTTTTCGTATCCTACGATTTTTTTCAGATACGAACAAAATTTACGAGTGGTCCGGACCTGTCGTATAATTTAGGAGCGTCAGTCTGCTGTCATCCAGACGGATCTTCTCCACGAATAACTTCATATTTCGTTATTTAGAAAATATTTTGGGTTTAAAAAAATCACGCACCATAATTATTCTTGACAATAGGTTATTCTGTTTGAATTAGAATTATAATTTTAAGTTTAATTTGTCTGGTGTGTCGCGCAGGCTTCAGTGAGTCGTGCGCTCCCCTTGGTCATCAAAGCCGCTCCTCATATTAACACCCAGGTACATAAAATCCCCATACACCGCCGCAGAACAAGTACGAATTAAGACTGATCTTGTGCCAAACACCATCGGAGCAATTGATTATTATATCTGATTCGAAATATAACCTGCAGAATGTGGTTGCGCGCTGACCAGGAGGTGCGCGCATGACCCATTTGTGCTGCAAAACATGTTGGCACGCGTCTTGCAGCGTGGCATTTATTGTCCATCCATCTCAGACTATTCCTTGATCTCCTCCTGTCCGTGCTGCGGCGAGACGTTTGTTTGAAGCCATTTTCAGATCAAACCATTTATTCTTGATTTCTGATACTGTACGACCCACATATGCACTACAATATTAATATGAAGTTAACTGTAGTTTCGAGACATTTTAAAATGCTTCTGTTCAAAAACACATCCGACACTTGCGGGGGGTGGGGGGTAGCGGTGCGCCACGGCTCTTCTGAATAAGTGAAACTATAATGTAACACAGTACACTAAAATTAAAGATATTTGACCATCCGACACTTGCGGGGGGTGGGGGGGTAGCCACAGCGCGACTGAGAGCAGATCTCCGAACGCGTGAAGTTCCTCCTTTTACTTCTTGAGTTTGAATGAATGGACACTTCCTGCTGTCAGAAGGCAGGAAACGTGGCCTTATATGGTGTTTTGAGGGGTGGGAATTATGTAAATAACCCCTCGGCGTGCACGCGCAGCTGTTTAGAACAGGTGGGATTCATCATATTTACGCAACCCATTTACACACGTTTCCTCAGGATAGAAGACTTTGTTGAATCTGACGTGGCATGTTCGTACGAACGCTTCGTACGAACAAAAGTAGGAGAAATTTAGGATAAAAATACGAACATTTTCGTGAATGAGGGCCATTGTCTTGTAGGTCAGAGGGTCCAGAGTCTAGGAGCAGAGAAGCTGAAAGCCCTGCTCCCTATGGTAGTGAGGCTGATCTGAGGGGAGCAGGAGGGGGTGGAGATGTACAGAAGGTCAGATAAACATGGAGGGGTCAGATTGTGGATGGCTTTAAAAGTGTAAAGTAGAATTGAGATGATGCCAGATTTCACTGGGAACCAGTGAAGCTGATGAAGGGCAGGAGTGATATGATCATAGGAGGGGTTTTGGGTGATGACATGAAGCAGCAGAGGTATGAACCATCTGTAACTCATGAAGAGACTTATGTGGGAGGCCAAAAAGAAAGGAACTACAATAACGGATGTGGGATATCACAAAAATATAGACAATGATGGAAGAGGCATGAGAGGCGAGAGAAGGACGGAGATGGTTAATGTTATGTAGATGGAAATAAGCAGACCGAGTGACATTATTGATGTGTGACATGAAGGAAAGAGAGATGTCGGGATTGACAAGGGAGGGGGGAAAGCCGTGAACTGTTGAGTGGAAGGAGGAAAGCTCAGATGTTTGGTACAGACAAGGATAAATTATATTTTATCCCTGTTTAGTTGGAGAAAATTTTAAGAAAACCAACAATTTAGCTCACTTAGGCAATCAGTTAGGCAATCAGAGAACAGATGGTGGGAGAGTAGGGTTAGGTTTGATAGACAAGTAGAGCTGGGTGTCATTTGCATAACAGTGAAAATAACATATTTACAGAAAATATGACCTAGGGGAAGAAGGTAGATGATGAAAAGGAGGGGCCCAAGAGCCGAACCTTGGGTGCCCCAACAGTAGTACACCAGTAGAGACAGGGGAAGACCAGGAAGTGTGAAAGATTAGTTGGAATGAACTTCAGAAAGCTCGGATAAAGAAGAGGACGACAGTTGGACTTTGTCCCGAGTTCTCCAACTCCTGCCTGCACATCGGTTCTACCAAACATCAGAAACATAACAGAAGGTCCGTGCATTCTGTTACGTTTCTGATGTTTGGCAGAACCCAGGTACAGGCAAGACTCAAAGAACTCGGGATTAAAGAAGAATATATACTGTATTTAACAAAAGAAAACCAAAAGCTGACATGCAACAAACTTACATGTTCCCTGGGGGACACAGAAGGAAACAGAACCAGAACTCATTCAGGACAATGCGCGGACACAGGGAACATAGAGACGCAGAAATACCAACGCTAACAACAGACAATGACAAACACCTGGGGAACAGACAACCAGGAACAGGTGGGAGTGGCAGGAGCTAGGACAGACCGCAATAGGGAGACACACTAGGGAACACAAATCCTTCCATTATCAGAGATTTAAACATTATAGACATTTTACTGCTGTCAACTAAAATAAGCCTAAATACTTTGGTTTGAGTAAAATGGTAAAAAAAAAAAAAAAAATTGGGCTCCTTCACCAAGGACCCAGTCTACCGAGAGACAGACAGGATCAGTCATTAAGCTACAGACCACTGAGGTTTAAATCACTACACTGAAACTCACATATTCACACAAGTTCCACCCCTCTGGTCTTCAGGTACACTCCCCATGTTTCAGGGATTTAATTGACCAAACAACCATTATGAATCGTTTTGTCTATATAAATGGTGGAAATGTTTCTTTTGCGTAAATGTTTCTTTTGCGTAAAAGTTTAGCAAAACTGAGTACAGACTGTGAATGTGTGTGAACAAGATCCTTCTCATTCACACACAGGCCGGTGGAACAGTGAGGCTACAAGGATCAGAGGTCACAAAGGTGCAGGATCTTCAAGTACTTGGGGTCCACTGTCCAGGAAAATGGGGAGTGTGGTAAAGAAGTGAACAAGAGAGTCCAGGCAGGATGGAGTGGATGGAGAAAAGTTTCTGGAGTGATTTGTGACAACAAGGTGTTAACAAAGGTCAAAGGAAAAGTTTACAAGACAGTGGTGAGACCAGCTATGTTGTATGGTCTGGAGACAGAGACATGGACAAAAAGACAGGAGACAGACCTAGAAGTAGCAGAGCTGAAGATGTTGAGGTTCTCCTTTAGAGTGACAAGTCTAATGTGTACACACACTTGGGATTTGAAAATAAAAGCATTGATAAAAGTTAAGACTGAACAATTAATTGCATTTGCAAAAATATTGCAATATGATAAAACAAGATTTTCTAATCACAAAGTCTGCAATTTGACTGGTCACGTGACTTGCAAGTGAGCGGAGCAAAGCAGAGAATGGAGCAGCCGGAGAAGTCAACACTGAGATTTAACCGGTTGCACAATGACATCTAGCTCGACAGAAGCTGATACATCTGAAAGTTTGATACCAAAGAGGAGCAGCACGTCCGTTGTTTGGAATTATTTTGGTTATAAAACAACAAGACGCTATAATAGTTGAATGTCTAGAATGCCAAAGACCAGTGCTACAACTTCAAGTAAGCAAATTACCAGCCGACAGGGATCACTGACTGAACTGTTCGAAGGTATTACTCCATACGAACATGCTGTAATTCAAAATGGCATGCGGAAATAACTCCAGCAATAACAGAGTTCATAGCGAAAGACATGATGCCCATTAGTAACCAAGCCTGGGTTTACAGCTTTGGTAAACACAATGGATAAGAGGTACAGAATGCAACTCACGCGCACACACATTTCAATCAAGTTTGTTATCCCGGAGCTTTACAAAAAAATGCAAAAACAGAGTTGCATCGGAGCTGAAAACTGTGGTTTTTACAACTGAAACGGATCTATTGCTTGTGTTTGTTGAAAAATACATGAGAAGAAGACATTGAAACATAATTGCATATTAAATCACAATTGTATTATTGAGGTTAAAAAAATTGCAATTAGAATATCCTGATGCATGCTCAATTAGAATATTTTTCAAAATCGTTCAGCCCTAATAAAAATTCAGTTTTTCTTTAGTTATAATGTGCCCACCTGTATCCATCAATGAAGCTGGCATTGATGTAGTCAGAGCCTTCCACTCCTCTGATTGGCTGCAGGGAGACACGTGTGGATTCAAAAGGCAAATTGTTGAGCAGGCGGTTCTTGAACTTGTTACACGGCAGGTTAGCACTCAGAAATCTTGCAGATTGGGATTTATAGCTCAGTGTAGACGTCAGTTTCTGCAGCAAGAAGATAAAATTGCATCATCAGAAACATCAGAGGTGACAATGCAACTTCACAAACACACATTCTAACATCCCACAAAATGTTCTAGTTGTACTGTTAAATAAAAATAATGCTGTTTAATAGTTGAAACAAACAACCCATGCTGTAGCGTGATGCATTTAAACATGAAGACAAAAAAGTTCAAGCAGCACCCCATACTAGAGTTGCACTCGGGTCCAATTAATCCGAACTGACGGATCCCAGCCCGTAACCATCATCTCCGAACCCCACTCAATCCGATGAATTAACAGTAGGGCTTTAACAGACTACTGTACTCGAGTAATCGACACATCGATTACTTGGACCTCTATAATTAACAGTAATTACAGGTCCAAACCCGGACCCCCCCCCCCCCGACATTTTCAATTAAGCTTTGACTGCTTGTACCATCAACTATTATTAACGGTTGGTAGATGCGAATGGCTGAGGGGGCAGAAGATCAGAGGTGAGGAGCCGTCAAATCCCTGCTTCTTGCCTAAATTGGACCCTGCTCTGCCATGTTGGATATTTTGTGATCTCACCTGTTTGGGTCGTCGGCCGCGCGTGTCTGCTGAGTGCAACGGCTGAATGAATGTCCATTTGGGCTGATGGATCACTGACAGTAGTCCATCTGAAGCTTAACTGAACTTTTTACCCCTTACAACTGGCTGGTCAGCGCACTGTCAAATGGCCATGTGTGGCAGGTGTAGTATGGTAAGCCATGTTTGCATATATTGAATCATTGGCCGAGTGCGTTCCTGATGCAATAAAAAGTCAGACACCTAGCCGGGCCGGGCTCCAGGTTCGGGTTAGAAATGACAGCTCTACCCATACAGGATATTTACTAGGAGACTAAACCATGCAACAAGGAAAGTCCCCTTAAAAGTGCTCACCCCTTGGATGTTTTATGCTTTATTTGCTGTCATATAACATAAAATGCCTTCTTTACAAATAGTTAAAAATAAAAAATGTCAAAGTGAATGTCAAAATCCTTCAAAATAAAACTAATTAAATAAAAATATATAATTTAAAATTAGTGACTGACAAAAAAAAGTATCCACTTTTAAGTGAGTGTCTCAATTCTTCTTCTATCAAATGGTCTCATGTCTCATTCCTGATCTTATCCATCCTTGTCCCTCCTAAGGAGAACCTCAGCATCTTCATTTCTGCCACTTCCAGTTCTTTCTCCTGTCTTTTTGTCCATGTCTCTGTCTCCAGACCATACAACATAGCTGGTCTCACCACTGTCTTGTAAACTTTTCCTTTGACCTTTGCTGACACCTTTTTGTCACAAATCACTCCTGAAACTTTTCTCCATCCACTCCATCCTGCCTGGACTCTCTTCTTCACCTCTTTACCACATTCCCCATTTTCCTGGACAGTGGACCCCAAGTACTTGAAGTCCTGCACCTTTGTGACCTCTGCTCCTTGTAGCCTCACTGTTCCACTGGCCTCCCTCTCATTCACACACATGTACTCTGTCTTACTACGGCTGACTTTCATTCCTCTTCTTTCAAGTGCATACCTCCACCTCTCCAAGTTCTCTTCCACCTGTTCCCTGTTCTCACCACAGATCACAATGTCATCTGCAAACATCATAGTCCATGGATGCAAATCCTAACAATGGAGGTTCCTGCCAGACTTCATCTGTTAGTCGTTCCATCACCAGAGCAAACAAGAAGGGGCTAAGAGCTGATCCCTGATGCACTCCTACCTCCACCATGAAGCTATCTGACACTCCTACAGTACATCTCACCACTGTCCTGCTGTCCTCATACAAGTCCTGTACCAGTCTAACATGTCCTGCTGTCTTCATACATGTCCTGTACCAGTCTAACATACCTTTCTGCCACTCCAGATTTCCTCATGCAATACCACATCTCCTCCCTCAGCACCCTGTCTAATGCTTTTTCTAAATCCACAAAGACACAATGGAGTTCTTTGTGACCCTCTCTGTACTTCTCCATCAACATCCTCAAAGCAAAGATGGTATCTGTGGTGCTGTTTCTTGACAAGAAACCATACTGTTGCTCACAGATAGTCACCTCTCGTCTAAGTCTAGCTTCCACAACTCTCTCCCAGATCTTCATTGTGTGATTCATCAACTTAATTCCCCTGTAGTTGCTACAACTCTGTACTTCACCCTTGTCCTGAAAAATGGGCTCCTTTAAGATCAAACGTTTTCTAACAGGCATGTCTTAAGAAAATCTCTTTTGTCATATTGCTGCTGTTCTTTCTGATCCCCTCACTAGGACTTGCTACCGATTTGCCCTGTTGGCATGCACACAGCTGGATATCTCATTGACTTGGAAGACTTGATGACGTGTCTATCTCTGCTGTCATCTGTGGATCTTAAGGACGCATATTTAATTGGATTTATGACAACTGGTTACTGCTTTTTGGTTTTGGCCTGTTCCTGGTCTATCAACACACAAGGAAGACGTCAGCAGCAAATCTGGACCTGGTCAGGCTGCCTGCCTTACATGATGGTTTGGTTCATGTCTTGAAAACCCAGACTTTTGGCTGAATGGATTACATCTCAGGGATTTTCTCAGGCACGTTCCATTAGTATGGTCATTTTAATTTGGACATTTCGGAAGCGAGTGGACCAACACAGACTGAAGGTACAAAGTAGATGTCATTAAAGTTCTGCCTGTCCCCAAAACAATTGTGTTTATCTGAAATTCAGCTCCCTGACTGGCCTTGACAGGCCGTCTTATCTCAACACGCCTGTAGAAGTTTTGTAAACCTGACGCTCTCACCCTCCCAAACCTTCTACTGAGGAATTCCACAGACTTTTCAGAGGAGCCCAGCTGAATAAACATTCTGTCATCATTTCAGGACTCTGGATTCGCCTCTGGCCGTCCTCGGCAGCCCCCCACCCCGAGTGTGCACAGATCTCTCCAGAGGGAACTACTGTATATGAACTGAGTGTTTTTATCTGAACTCTGTAGTGCCTCTGTGAGCTAGCTGCTCACCACCTTTGAGTACTCCACCCCCCCTCTGCGTAATGTCGGCGTCATTATGTGCTTGTGTGCGAGATTTTTTTTTCTCATTACCACATTTTTGACCTTCAAACAGCGGTCAAAAATGTTAGGATTTTTTTTTGTCTCTAAACCCTATGTGTCATTTTCACCACTTTTATTGTCTGTCCAACAGATCTTACTTGTAAATGAGTCTTCGAGGCTCAATGTGACTTATTATCTTATCTCGTTCTACAGGTGTGCAGTGGAGAGCGTCCTGTGCTCCAGCATCAACGTGTGGCATGGAGGCTGCACAGTTGAAGAGAGGAAAGCTCTACAGAGAGTGGTGAAGGCTGCACAGAAGTCTGTTGGAGTCAGTCTCCCCACCATCACAGACATTTACACCTCCAGATGCAGGAAAAGAGCCACCTGCATCATGAAAGACCTCACTCACCCAGCACACTCACTCTTTGCCCCACTCCCCTCAGGACGGAGGTTGAGGAGCATCAAATGTAGAACCACTAGACTGAGGAACAGCTTCTACCCTGAGGCTGTTAGACTCATGAATAAATAAAAATAAAATAAAATAAACACTGCAAAATATCACATTGTGCTGATGCTGATCTGTTTTCTTGTTGCTGTGTTCATCTGTGACCATCTGCTCATACAAACTCATGTTCGTGCTGCTGTTTATTTCCACTATATTAGGCTTAGTGTATTACTAGTTGATGTTTTTCTTAGTTAATTCTAGATGTTATTACTGTTTTTCTCTTGCATTTGTTGTTGGATGTAACTGGGACCCCGTGTACATAATCTCGTTTTCATCACATGTACCACATGCGGTGCAAATGACAATAAAGACTCTCTGACTCTGACTCTCTGAAATAAAGGTTGAATGAATTGTTTAACACTGGATGTCCTTCCTGATCCCACCCGGATGCCACCCGGAATCAAACCTGCAGCCTTAAGAATACTCATTCTCTTTGTGTTCAATCTGTATTCCAAAGCTTAAAAACCATGACGAATTTGAGTTTTTCAACCGGCACTATCATAAACAAAACAAATTGTTGCCAGGCTTGGTGAGGAATCATCAAATTTCAACATACTTTAAATCATTTTGAAGAATCTGAGATAGAAAACTTGAAAATAATAATAACAATATTTTTAAAAAAAATCCTCATTGGGACTCATTTTGCCTGCACAGATGATGTGCTCAACACCTGTAAATATGACTGACTTACCATGTTTGTATTAGCTAAGGTCAATTAGCTGTGGCAGCCATCTTGAATTGAAAAGACCCCAAATGTTAAATACAGCATTAGCCTTCCAAGAGTTTCACTAAAATCTGTCTAGTTTGTTATGAGGCATTTTGCTAACAACGCAGAATCATAAATACATATGCACACTGGCAAGCAAAAACACAATTATCCTTTTACATTGGGGGTTTGCAATAATGGACCTTACCAAGCTCCGCCCACAGGGCCGCGTTTCATTGGCTAAGGCCCATGTCACGTCACAGCGCAGCTACCAGGCGCGTGACCGCCTCACAAACAACAGCTACAGTAGCAAGAAACGCATGCTAATTTACCCTGATGCATGCTCAATAATCCAGGTAGAAAACTCTAAAAAAGCGAAGTCTGGTCCTCTGGACCAGAGGGATGTCCAGGGGACCAGACTTAACTTTTTTAGACATGCTAATTAACATTGTGAGCTTGTGCGCGACCGCATTTACCGATACCGATACAACTTCTACACCTTGAAGCCTGTCTGTTACACAGTTTTACGTTAGCTTAAGAGATCAATATGCAATGTGTACCGTATCTAACATAGGCTTCTCCTGTCACACAGTTTGACAAGGAGTTTTGTCTGCTCATACCTTCATATTTTTTTTGTTCCTCAGAGAATGTTCTAAAGAACTTGCTGTTCCATAATATGTTATACTATAATGCAGATGTCAGTATTGATTGAGTGACTGTGCATGTTAGGAAAGAAATGCTCTGACCTTAAACTCCTGTGCCATGGCAGACAGTGTTTCTCCAGGAGGGATCTGGCTCAGGTTCTGGATGTGGGCGTACAGGTTGCGGATGGTGACCTCTGTGTTCCCACATGTTGCAGCTTCCAGCAGGGCTTCATGGATGAACATGTACTGCTCCTCTGTTTGGACCATGTAGTTTCTCTGAGCACGCATACATGTCACATGACCGTAAACGTCCACTGACTTCTCATGCTTCAGCCTCTCCAACATGGCGTCTATGACAATGAAGCAGCCCGAACGGCCTACACCAGCGCTGTCAGGGGGCAAGATTACACCATGAAAAATGAATAAATAAAAATAACTGACTCATTACAACCCTGGCATTGCTCATGTTTTAAACCAAAATCGGAAGAACTAATTGGTCAAAACTTGAAAACATCATTAGGCCTGACCTTGTGTGATTGTAAGATGTTGTGGTTGTTTTCAGTGTTTGTGACAGGATGAGGTGCAGCAGTACATCTTTCATTTAGGGTTTAGGTCTGATTCCCAGTTTTAGAACCAGTACTAACTGCATGCGGCCCATGAAAAAATATCCAGACTAACAAAGACCAGAAGGAGAAGTCTCTCTTCACTATTCATATTTCATGTGACTGGCTCCCCCTTCCCTGAGGGAGAGGGGTCCCATAGTTGATTACTGAGGCTGTAATTCTTCTGTTCCTGTTTTGTTCCTATTATATCAAGAAAACTTGGTTAGAGGACATTTCTCTCCTGATCTAGACTTTGTTTTTATTTCCCAGTCAGGAGTCGTCCTGATCAACCACACCCTTTTAATCCCTGATCTAAAATTCACATTTTTATTTAGGCCGTCTCAGGTCATCATTACCTGCAGCGTCCCCTCATTGTGGACTGAACTTGACAAAAAGGCCTTTTCTTACTCTGCTCCTGTAACCTAGCCTGGTTAAAACCAGACCCTTGTCCTTCACTTCGCTTTGTACTAGGGTCTGGGACTTCTCCCATAGACAACGATTTCTCCGGTAGATTTTTGACCGGACCAATCAGAGAACAGAAGGCGGAGTTTTGAACGACGTCGACTGACGTCGTCAGTTAAAATGGCTGCCGCCACGAAGGAATTTTCAAGAAAACAAGGTAAAAAACTATTATTTCTTTGCTGAGAAAAAATATATTTCTTAGCTGACGTTATATCAGAAGTGTTCCTGAGCTTAACAGTTCCTAAATCAATTCACGAAATGGTCAAATCTGCTGGATTTAAATTGTTTCGGTTTGACATTTTCCAAACAGCCTCGGGTGCGCTACGAAAATAAATTATAAAAAAATCGAATTTTATCTCAAATGTTTCATCCAGGCCAACAGTCAGTAAATTAGAGCCATATAATTACACACTGGTAGCAGAAAAAATATCCACCGAGTGGTTTCTGAGCTATTTATCTGAATAGTTAGCCTGCCCTGGACCTCGCCAGGCTAAACTAACAAAACTCCGCCTTCTGTTCTCTGATTGGTCCGGTCAAAAATCTACCGGAGAAATCGTTGTCTATGGAGAAGTCCCAGACCCTAGTACGAAGCGAAGTGAAGGACAAGGGTCTGCTTTTAACCAGGCTACCTGTAACATCTTGCAAAAATAACTGAAGCTGTCCACTTTGATTTCTTTAAGGGATTTTCACATTTTTAGTATTTTACCTTGTTTTATAAGGGACCTTGATTTTATTGTTTTATAGCACTACCTTTTATTTTAATTGCATTTTAATGTTGTTTATTGTTGTCTGTACCTTATCTGTTGTCTGTCTAAAACAGGTCTTTTTGAAAATGAGTCCTCGTGACTCAAGGTGTGACATGTTAAATACATGTGTGAAATACACAGAGTGTTTCAGAAACACTCTGAAACATGTTAAATGATCTCAGATCAGTTTTGCTCTAACCCATAAAGCCTGTACCTGATTTAGAATGTAGTTTTACCTGCAGTGAACAACAATGGGTCCAGCATCTGGAGGACTGCAGGCCCGGACTTTGTGAAGAAAGGCAAGTGTCGTTGTGGGAAACTCAGGCACGCCGTGATCAGGCCAGGCCAGAAACTGGAACTGCCGGACTTCTCTCTTCTCTCCTGAGCTATTCTGTCAGAGAAATTTAAATGTCTGTCAAACAGTTATTTAACTACAGTGTGAGTTATTAGAAAATGGTACCATCAGCTAAAGCATCACTGACACATATGGAGCACAGGTTACAAAAAAAAACATCTGCATTATTTTGTAATTCTTAACATCACAATATAGCCAAGAATGAATGACATATTTGATGGATTGAATAATGGTCTGTCTGGCTGGCTGTCTCTCTGTCTGCCTATGGGTCATCGGTTCAAGTCCCACACCAGCCATCCATGTAGTAGAGTGTCAAGTTTAAAGTGCAGTAAAGTTCTTATCAGATTCCACTCCTGTAAGGAGGCTACACATTTGTGACAACTTACAACATTTGTAACAACTAAGGTCCTGGAGTACAATCAAGCAGAATATGCTGTCACATGTCCATGGACTTGGGGAAGGGAGAGGTGAGGAGACAGACAGAGTGTCTTTGTTTTTTTCAAAACATGCCAGGAGGAATTGAGATAAGTCCACTGTCAAAGCCACAGTTTGGGTCAGGCAGAACTCTTGAATTGCTGTTTCTGCCTTTAAAGTTTTGCTGGTATATTCCTCTGATGAAAACCCCAAAAAGCCGAATTGATTCCTTAAAGTTGAGCTCATAGCTTTCTCCAAGATTATTCCCATCGTTTCATGTGTTGGTAGAAAGTTCACAGTCCTGATAAACAGCTCCCTGACGCAGCTCCACATATTTCAGTCTGAGTGCTGCCAAGCTTCGACACATCCACACAAATTTGTAGACAATCCAGATTTCACCAACCAAACAGCAAAAAATAAAAAAATAAAAAACTAACAGTTGTCATCATGAATCCAATTTGTTTCAGTCGAGGTAAGAGGATCCTCCTTACCCTGACTCCTATCGGGAGAAGTTGATCAATTTGGTTGAGAGACCAGCTGATCAAAATCCTTCTAATTAGGAAGGTATGCAGGAAAAATAAAAAAGAGGCTTCACAGGACGAAGGAGTGCAAGCAGGGAAGTGTGTGTGTGGGAGGGGGGGACGCCAGGAGACACGTCTGATGAGAAAAAAATTATATTCCATGATATTCTATTTTTTTGGAAAGGGTCTGTATGTATAGTACAGTACA
>JBBPBX010019790.1:15725-34979 GCA_038048925.1 Garcialebias charrua | reverse complement strand
ACGCTCCAACGTGCATTTAAATAATAATGGCGGAGCATGTCCTATCGCGTCTGAGATATCATTTTGAGACAGTAAATCTTCCAAAACTCTCATTAATAAACCCTCCCTGAATAAAAAAATTACAGATGTTACCTGATGGCGCAGACATAATTTAAAAATGCATACATAGCAACGTGTTTGCTCCGGGCTCTCGGCTAATATTTTTAGAAGCTATCTTGGCTAACAAGAGTCCCTGACACCGGTCACGTCTGAGATATATCATTTTAAGACAGTAAATCTTCCAAAACTCTCATTAATAAACCCTCCCCGAATAAAAAGAAACGAGATGTTACCTGATGGCGCAGACATAATTTAAAAATACATCATTAGCAACGTGTTTGCTCCGGGCACTCGGCTAATGTTTGTTAGCTGCTATGTCGGCTTATTACCGGTTGCGTCAGCGATATATCATTTTAAGACAGTAAATCATCCAAAACTCTCATTAATATCCCTCCCCGAATAAAAAGAATTACCTGATCGGCAGACATAATTTAAAAATACATCATTAGCAACGTGTTTGCTCCGGGCACTCGGCTAATGTTTGTTAGCTGCTATGTCGGCTTATTACCGGTTGCGTCAGCGATATATCATTTTAAGACAGTAAATCATCCAAAACTCTCATTAATATCCCTCCCCGAATAAAAAGAATTACCTGATCGGCAGACATAATTTAAAAATACATCATTAGCAACGTGTTTGCTCCGGGCACTCGGCTAATGTTTGTTAGCTGCTATGTCGGCTTATTACCGGTTGCGTCAGCGATATATCATTTTAAGACAGTAAATCATCCAAAACTCTCATTAATATCCCTCCCCGAATAAAAAGAATTACCTGATCGCGCAGACATAATTTAAAAATACATCATTAGCAACGTGTTTGCTCCGGGCACTCGGCTAATGTTTGTTAGCTGCTATGTCGGCTTATTACCGGTTGCGTCAGCGATATATCATTTTAAGACAGTAAATCATCCAAAACTCTCATTAATATCCCTCCCCGAATAGAAGGAAACTACAGATGTTACCTGATGGCGCAGACATAATTTAAAAATACATCATTAGCAACGTGGCCTGTATCGCGGCTATTGTGTTAGCTATCTGATTCGGCTAGCTTGTTAGCAGCGAACAAACATAATCTGCCGTGATAATTGGCTTTATACACTCAAAGTGTATAAAGTAAAACAACATGAACTCACGTAAAATAAATAGTTTATAATCTAAAACACTACACACCTCCGATTATGTTTACACAAAGACTTACTCATCTCCTGGACAGTCTTCCGATGGTCCCTGCGTTGTTTCGACATGGTAGCTCCTGTGGGACTTTCTTCTGTAGATTTTCTTTTAAAAATAGTAGGAATAGCATCCGGTTTTAAAAGTCTTCTGAATCTTACTGGTAATCCTAAAGATTCTTTTATACCAGGTGCTGAAAACAATCGGCAGTGAAATGGTCGCTGCAGACATAGGACTCCTGGAACCCACCGGTCCTTGTCTGGTCCATTCTTGACAAAGTTTGTCATCTTTTGGAAATTTGTGAAGGCTCACTTGTTCACTGCTGATATTAGAACACACAAATGCACTACAACGTGACGGCATTTTTCAAGTTACACAAATAAAAGGCGATCCTTCAGGAAATGAATCTGTATGGCAAGCAGTTAACACACCTAATAAACGGGCAAGGCTCTGCCTTCTGCCCGTTGTGACGTTGATGACTGGTGACGACGACTGGTGATGACGTATTGCGGAAATGCGCGGAATTTCAGGGGCGTATCCCAGCAAATACCAGAGAAAAATTTAGCATAATTTCGAATAAAATTTTAATATGTTTATAATTTATTATGCAAAAACGACCAGAGCTCAATGATATAAGATATATATGTTCTGACAAATATTCAAATTTACAAAATCATGTCACAATACCTTTAAAACAAATATATAAAAGTATAATAATAAAATCTAAGACAGGAAGTCCAAACCGATCTTTAAAAATGCTTAAAAAAATCTAAATGTACAGCAAAAAAAACCTGAATATTTTTTATTTTTTATAAAATAAGTTTCAGGACCGTCCAGCTGGCTGCAGCAGAATAAAGTTTTGGATGCTGTAAGCCGGCTCAGATTTTCTTTGAGGGATTTAAAAATCATCAGTCAAAATTTAAAATCAAGTAAATAGGAAACCAGTGGAGCAAGAGGTGTTGTTTTGATCCAGTATTTGTTTTTTAGGGCTAAGACGAGGTCCAGTTTTCTTTGATGAAAAGTCTTAAGGTCACTGGAGGACATGCAGAAGTCATCTTCCATCAGCGTTAGAGCCTTCAGGTTCTGGTTCTAGATGACAGGAAGACTGTAAGGATGACTGCACTGTGGGAAAATCCACGTGTGTTCACTGTAGGGACGCACAATATTGGATTTTTGCCCAATGTCCGATATGTTAAAACTTATTCGGTTGATAACTGATACCAATACCGATATTTTTCCCCCTAGACCTACTTACAGAGACTATAGCTTTCTCTGCTGTGTGATTAAAATACTACATTATTCTGCATGGTCTTTTTCATTATGGCCTGCTACCAAATGCAGATGCCAAAAGGGGGCAGAAAATGATGTAATACTTCAACTTGGATTATGTTTAATGTCAAGTTTATTCATGACATTTACTCTCCCTAACACAATGACAACATTTGAACAATACAAATTTGTAAATTTTCACAAATCTAAACTCAACCTGTTCACAAGTCACAAGTGAAATAGAATAGAATAGAATAAAATATATCTTTATTGGCATATTTGCACCAAGGTACAAAGTTTTGCAATTGGCGCACGCACCATCCCAAGAGGGACGTACGCACGGAAGCCGCAGCAGTATAAAACCGTGCCGCCAACAATCAGATATGGAAAAAGGAACATACAGTCGGATAATCATTGGTATTCAAAAAAGAATATATCACATTTTGTCTTAGGACACTCTATGATAAAGTCGAAAAAACTCTACCAGCTTCAGCACGGATAAAGACAAAGACATGTTGCATTTGATGGCAAGCAGGGAGATAGTCCGTGAGTAATCATTTCAGATAAGCACAGTCTGCAGATGGCCTCAGCTCGGCTCCATCTGAATGCACACAGAGACCTCTGGGGGGAGGGGGGGCAGCGACAGTTTTCAACAGCTTTCGACTCCAGGAGAAGTTTCCAGTCAGCCTCTTTTCAAGGTTGCTCTGAGTCCCGATTAGATTAGTTGCTTTATTTATTTTCAGGCCAGGCTACAGTGTACTTTGACTGCAGCCTTGAAGTCCAGGTGCTGTCTAGGTCCAAATCGCCGAATCATGTGAGGTTCCGAGCTACAAATCCCCATCTGTGCCCTGATGAAGCCCGGTCGGCTGTAAACGAGTCCCAAAACGCACTGCAGGTCCGCGGCTGTCCACCACTGCTCCCATCGTGCGATTCAGCTCGTACAACAGCTGGGTCGTTGAGGTCATAGCCCGGATCAAAGAATCTTGTTGAGCAGGAAGTTTCGCCAGCGCGTTGATCGCCGCGGCAGTCTCCCTCAGCTTCCAGTAGCAGAAACCTCCGCCAATGCCAAAAAGCAGAGCAGCTGCCACCAATATTCCAATAATCCACAAATCTTCCACGTCTTCGACAGAAAGAACGGTCAGACACATTAACTTCCACTCGCCCCACGAGTCCATAATGTAGCCCACCGCATGCGTGTCGAGGGGGCATGCCGGTTCTCCTGGTCCGGAGCGCTTCGTGGAAAAAAATTCATCGATAGAGGAAACAGCCCACGCAATTAAATCCATTTTCAAATTGGTTCAAGTGAGCGCTGAAGAGTTACAGACGAGACAAAAATGCAAAAGCAGGGAGGAGGAAAACTTTAGGGAGGAGAGGAGCAGAAAGAGAAGCGACCTGCTTTGCCAAGTGCCGGAAGTAGTAGTAGTAGAAAAGCGCTTAAGTAGTAGTGTATTAATATATTTACTTGACATGTTCTTAAATAACTTAAAAAAAGAAGCCTTTTATGTTGGTGAGTTATTTTGATGGAAAGACTGATGTCCGATATCTAACTTTATCGCGAATATTGACAGATACCGATATAATGTCGATAATATCGTGCATCCCTAGTTCACTGCTGACCTGAATGTGGACAAAGATGAGACCAGTTCTGTGCTGGCCCACCTCACTGAAGGCTAAGGATAGTTCTGAATTTAGATCCTGTTTTATGAAAAGACTGGATGCATCAGAACTGTTGGGTCAATTTTTCTTTTTAACAGGAGTCTTTAATGGATACAGAACTCGGGACTGAATCAGGTCGAGTCAATGGGCGAGGGTTCAAAAAAACTTTATTAAAAAATAAAAATAAAAAAAGCACGTCCAAAACAGGAAATCTAAAAAAAAAATTAAAAGTAAAACCCAACAACAACAAAAATTATATATATAACTTAAAGTTTGGTGTTTAGCTAAAACACAGTGCCACTAAAGAAGCTACAACTATGTTGTTAAAGCTAAAAGAAACAGAACACTAGCTAACAGCTAGAATAAGCAAAAGAAGAAGAAGAAGAATATATCTTTATTGGCATCGTCATTGCACCGAAGCACAAAACATTGCAATTGACGCACACCCGTCCTTGAGAGGGGGACGTGTACACGCAGCCGCAGCAGATATTAATCCGCGCCGCCACAAACGGATATGGAAAAAAGGAAGGTTACAATAGGGTAAACAGTGGTATTCAAAAAAGATTCTATCACATTTTGTCTTATAGGACACTCTATGATACAGTCAAAAAACTATACCAGCAGCACATTTAAGACAAATCACATTTGCATTTGAGGACGAAGCAGTGAGACAGTCCATGCGCTCCATTTCAGATTAGCCAGAGTTCTGATGATGACGTGATCAGCCAGCCTTATCTGTCTCAGAGGACACAGTACAGTTCTCTGGGGAGGGAGGGTTGGGGTGCGACAGAAGCTTCATTTTCTTCAGTTGCTCCACTCTGGAGATTTTGTAGACAGCCTGTCCAGGCTGTCAGGGAGTCTGATTAGATTAGCGTGTGTTATCTTTAGGGCAGGCTCACAGTGTTCTTTCTGCGGCCTTGAAGTCCAGGTGGCTGTTTGGAATCCAATACACTCCAAATTATGGGAACTTTCCACCGACCCGAACTATGAATCAACCTCCAGATGTGACCCTCCTGGGTGCTGCACACGAGTCCCAAACCTTACCGGTGGTCTACGGTCCTCAGTGGCCGCCTCCACTTTGCGGTTCAGCTCATACAACAGCTGATTCATTGATGTCACAGCTCGGATAACACTCTCTGTTTGAGAAGGGAGCTTCGACAGCGCGTTGATCGCCTCTGAAGTCTTCCTCATTTTCCAATAGAAGAGAACTTCACACAAGCCAAAAAGCAGAGCACCTGCTATCATAATTCCAATTATGAATATATCCTCGACATCCTCGACAGAAAGCACGTCCAGGCATAACATCTTCCACTCGCCCCAGGAATCCATGATATAACCTGCAGGATGCGACTGCAAAGGGCACGCCGGTTCCCCAGGACCGGAACGCTTTGTTGAAAAAATCTTATCAATAGAGTTAACAGCCCACGAAACAAGATCCATCGTAAATTTATGTTTGAGCGAGCACTGAAAAAAATAAAAACTGCAGACAAGACAAAGTGGCAAAGAAGGGAGAGGAAAACTCAGGAGGGAAGCTGCTGCTCCGTCGAGTGCCAGAAGTGAAAAAAATAAAATAAAAAGCACTAGCTAAAGCTAGAATAATCAAGACACTAGCTAAAAGCTAGAGTAAGCAAGACACTAGCTAAAGGCCAAAAGAAGTAGGACACTATCTAAAATCTAGAATGAGCATGGCACCAGCTAAAAGCTAAAATAATCAGGACACTAGCTTAAAACTAAAAGAAGAAAGTAGCTAAAAGAAGCAGGCACTAACCAAAGGCCAAAAATATCAGGCACTACCTAAAAGCTAAAAGAAGCAGCATACTAATAAAAGTTTAAAGAAGCAGAACAATGACTACAAGTTAAAAGAAGCAGGGCACTGGCTAAAAGAACCACAACACTAGCTAAAAAAGAAAAAAAAGGAAAAAAAAGAAGCTAAACTTCTTTAACTAAAGCCTAAATAAGATGAATTTTAATCAACATCTTAATGAACTAATACACGAGCTAAAAGCTTAAAGAACCATAACACACACTAAAAGAGCAGGATACTAGCTAAAAGCTAAAACTACAAACAGTATGTTAGCCAACAGCTAAAGACGTTGAACACTAGCTAAAAGCAAAAGCTTTTAAAAGGCTGACTAAAAGTTAAAGCTAGCAAAAAGCTAGCTCATAGCTGCAAAGGTTTGATTTGATTTGATGTTTATTCATTCATTTTAAAAGAACAATACAAAACAGTTTCATCAGATACAAGAATACAAGTAGGATAAAATGAAAGGAGCAGAAAGAAGATGAAATCTTATTATATCTGCCCCTTATTTCACAGTTTGTTCAACCAATGATAACCTTCAAACTACATCACAAAATGAATAATTCTACTTAATTTTTCTAACTGTAATACACAAACTACATCATTCTAACTGTAATACACAAACTACATCAGAAAATGAATAATTCTACTTAATTTTTCTAACTGTAATACACAAACTACATCAGAAAATGAATAATTCTACTTAATTTTTCTAACTGTAATACACAAACTACATCACAAAATGAATAATTCTATTTAATTTTTCTAACTGTAATACACAAACTACATCACAAAATGAATAATTCTACTTAATTTTTCTAACTGTAATACACAAACTACATCACAAAATGAATAACTCTACTTAATTTTTCTAACTGTAATACACAAACACACTAAGCTACATCATCAGTCAACATAAGTGTAATACACAAACACACTAAGTTACATCATATAAAGGTAAAAATTTAGAAGAATCAAAGGCTAACTAAAAGCTAAAAGTAGCAGAAAACAGCAGGTGAAAGAAGAGAATAGTAGCCAAAAGCTAAAAGTAGCAATCGGCTTTTTAAATAAAGCAAATGGCTATCTAGAAGCTAAATGTAACAAAAGGTAACTTAAAGCTAAAAGTACCAAAAGTGTGGGTAAAAGTGTCAGAAGGCTAGCTAGAGGCTCTAAGCTAAAAGAAGCAGAAGTGGTATGTAAAGCTGGAACAAATTTATATGAAGAAATTAATGTAAATAAAGTCAAATATTTTGAATAGTACAAAAGTTACAGAAACCAAAAGGCATGACACTCTTCTGCTAAATGAGACCAACATATAAGAACAACATATATGTGACAACATATAAGAACAGCTCAAATATTTAAACGTCTGCGGGAGTATTCATTCAACCTTTATTTATACAGGCTAGCCTCGTTGAGTCTATTAAAAAATAAAAATAAAAAAAGCACGTCCAAAACAGGAAATCTAAAAAAAAAATTAAAAGTAAAACCCAACAACAACAAAAATTATATATATAACTTAAAGTTTGGTGTTTAGCTAAAACACAGTGCCACTAAAGAAGCTAAATGATTGTATGATTGTCAAAACTACAGGGAAGAAGAAAAAACAGTAAAACAGTGGAGTGACGCAAACTCATACCGTCAGCAACATATTTACTCCAGTTTATGACAATCAATTTTAGATTTTATTCCATTTATTATTTTTACAGATGACTCTGAAACCAATGATAATTTCTGCTGTTTGTGCTTCGGCTCATTAATTTACCATCTCAGCTCAGCAGGAAGCTCCAATCTGAAGGATTCAGTTAGTTTGGTTCTGAGAACAGAATCACTGTGGGAGTGTGCACGCACGTACGCACACACACACATGCACACAGAGCGTGTGAGTCATGTCTCTGATAGAGGTCAGTGGTGAAGCTAATGGTTTGTTGCCGGTGACTGATGGACACCAGCAGCACTACATTAAGTCTGAATGAGCCGCAGCCGTCCCTCTGAAGGTCGAGCTGCTGAGCAGGAACTAAAAGAACGCTTGATGTTTGTCTGAGGACTGAATCATATGGATAGTATCAGACCCCCTGATGGGTCCTGCTGGTTACTCCTAAAACAGCAACTAACTGAAGAGCTGCAGCTGCAGATTACTAACATCTAACTCTGGGAGAAAATCCTGATCCAGCCCTCGTGGCTGTGAATTTATCTCTGCGTCGTCTGCAAGAACCTTCAATAATCTGAAGACCAAAAGAAGTGTGAAGACTATGAATGACTCCAGCAGATGAGGAGGTCCACCGGAAACCAGAGGGAAGCATCATCTTTCATCTCCTGAAAGAGAATAATTCATATATCTGTTTAAACCCTTTGTGTGGGTTCAGACTAATTTAAGTTCCAGACATTTCTTTAAGAATATCACAAAAAAATAAAATTTTTATCATCTATAAACTTCACCAGAGTACAGTCGTTTCTCCAGAGACTTTAGTTCACGTTTTATCACCTGCAGGATCATAACCGTAACCAGGGGCGTAACTTTAGGTCTAACATTGGGGGGGTTGTGATTAACAATAAACACGAAAAAATTGTCCACTATACGCTTCAGTGTTTAATACGCGTCATCTCCACGCGACGCGTCAGCTTTGTCCTGATCAAGATGGCGGCGACAGGACCCAGCTAGTACGAAGAACTTCACAAAGAAACACGGTAAAAACAATTATTTCTTTGCGAGAAAAAATATATTACTAAGCTGACTTTATAGAAGACGTGTTCTTGAGTTTAACTAAATGTTCAAATCGGCTGGATTTAAAAAAAAAAGTTCGCTGATTTTTATGCAGGCGCCAGGCGGGTCAAACCGGACGCTTTCTTTCTTTAAATTTAGCTAAATAAACGCTTAAAAATATACAGTATTTCTTCGCTGACTTATGGGTGATAGTAGACGTACTCCTGAGTTTGACGAAATGTTCAAATCAGCTGGATTTTTAAAAAAAAAGTTCGCTGAATTTTATGCAGGCGCCAGGCGGGTCAAACCGGAGCTTTGTTTCTTTAAATTTAGTTAAATAAACGCTTAAAAAATATATTTCTTACCTCACTACAGCAGACGGGCTCCTGAGCTGAACCAAATGTGAAATCAGCTTGATTTAAAAATCCGCGGTGTGGTTTATGAGTGGTATCTTGCAAACAAAAACAGCGAACCTCACAGCTAATAGCAGCTACATCCATAGCAAGGGGCGGGCAGCGACAGAGTCAGTCCGACCAAAGGAGGCCTTTTTCGAACACATGCATGTAGAAACTTCTGGGCAACTTCATGAGCAGCTCCGTGACTCACGTGACTTCCTGTAGCCGGTGAGATGGGTGATACCAAATTATTTGCAGGGGAGGGGGTCAGTCCTCAGGGAGTTTGTTAAAAACATGCAGCAATTTTACTAAAAAATTTGAATGAATAAAGAAAATCAATTATTGATGTAAGATATGTATAATGACGAAATGATTTCATTTTATTGGGGGGGTTAAATGACCGGATCAAATTATTGGGGGGGTCAAAACCCCCCTAACCCCCGTGTAAATTACGCCTATGACCGTAACACTAGTCTTTTCTAAGAAGGCTAAATCCAAAATTTAGAAGAGTATACAGTAACTCTTGAGTACAGACAGCAACTCTATTCACTGTTACACAAATCCTAGTGTATCAAGTCTGAGTCTAAATGAGTGTAACTCTGAGTATAGAAGACAATAAGTCTGAGTACAGAACTGTATAACTCTGTATGAGAGAACTACTTTGAATATAGATGAATAAAACTGAGTATAAAGGAGTATAACTGAGTATAGGAGACTATAACTCTGTATGAGAGAACTATAACTTTGAATAGATGAATAAAACTGAGTACTGTATAGAGGAGTATAACTGAGTGCACAGGAATATAACTGAGTATAGAAGACAATAAGTCTGAGTACAGAAAAGTATAACTCTGTATGAGAGAACTATAACTTTGAAGATGAGTAAAACTGAGTATAGAGGAGTATAACTCTGTATGAGAGAACTATAACTTTGAATATAGATGAATACTGAGACTGAGAGAAACGCAATTTCAATCCTGTGTATGTCCTGTACATATTGCAGTTCTGACAATAAAGTTGACTTTGACTTTGGCTTTGACTGACAAAACTGAGTATAGAGGAGTATAACTGAGTGCATAGGAATATAACAGAGTATAGAAGACAATAAGTCTGAGTACAGAACAGTATAACTCTGTACGAGAGAACTATAACTTTGAATATAGATGAATAAAACTGAGTATAGAGGAGTATAACTGAGTGCACAGGAATATAACTGAGTATAGAAGACTATAACTCTGTATGAGAGAACTATAACTTTGAATATACAGTGTAGATCAGGGGTGCTCACACTTTTTCAGCATGCGAGCTACTTGTAAAAAAACCAAGTCAAAAAGATCTACCCAATACAAAAATGCAAAACATATACAGTAATTATCTTCAAATGTATTAAGGATTCTTTTTATGTACAATGTACCTATGTTGATGTACCTTGCATAACAGTGCTGGACGATAATTCAATAACGATAAATATCGCGATATACTTTTATTCAATAACGATGATATGAAGTTTAAGCATATTTTCGATATTTCGATAGGATTTTACAACGTTTTTCTGTTTCTGTTCGGGTTGGAGCGGCTGCTTCAACAACCCGCCCGGACAGAAAAAGCTGTGACACAAAACGTGCGTGGTGACGTCGTTGTTACGCAGCGCTCACTCCAGCAGCAGGCGTTAGCGGTAGCAGGCTAAAAGCTAAGCTAGTCTCCAAAGCGCGTTAAGTTTTCGCTTCAAAACGAGTCAAACGAGTGCTCATGACCGTCAGAATGTGACTGAACAAAGTTTCACAAGCGAAGAGAAAGAGACGACATCACTGATGAGAGGAAAGACTAATTCGTCGGTGTGGACGTAGTTCGGTTTTGTTAAACTGCAGGTCTCATCTGCAGCGAGTCCTACTCGGTTTCTTTATTTTGCAAAACGTGACAAAGTCGTTCTAACTAGCGGTGGAAACATCTATTCTAACTTGTTTAATCTGAAGAGTTTCCACTCGATATAATATGAGAGTCAGAAGATGAAGAACAATAAAGTTTGAGCCAACGTTTCCCTGAAACTACGACGTAAACAAACAGCCCCAGCAGCGCTGCATGTTTTTTTATTCAAAATAAAACAAATTCATCAGAAGAAGAAAAAACACTGAATGAAAATGTGCAGAAAGACGAAAATAGTGTTTTAATATCTGCCCCTTGTTTAAAAAATACAAAATAACTACAAACAAACAACAACCTTCACTTCACCTGCACCACACCTTCCCAACAACTTTGATTTAATCATATTTTAAAACATATAAATAGTTTTAGAAATGTTTATGGTGATATCAAGTCAACACAATCCTGTTTCCTGATTTACAACTCAGCTCCCCTTACCAAAAAGAAGTATACTTTAAGTATATGTTGTTAAGTATACTTAAGTATATAAAGTATATGTCTCTAAGTGTACTTTTAAGTATACTCGCAGTTTACTTACAATAAACTTTTTTTGTACTAAATTGGCCCATTTTAGTATACTTAAAGTATACTAGGAGTACACTTTTTATTAGACTTCCAATGTACTTATAGTGTACTTCAAGTTCATATTTTAGTTTATTGAAGTATACTTAAAGTATACTAGTAGTACACTTTTTATTAGACTTCCAATGTACTTATAGTGTACTTCAAGTTCATATTTTAGTTTATTGAAGTATACTTAAAGTATACTAGTAGTACACTTTTTATTAGACTTCCAATGTACTTATAGTGTACTTCAAGTTCATATTTTAGTTTATTGAAGTATACTTAAAGTATACTAGTAGTACACTTTTAATTAGACTTCCAGTGTACTTCAAGTTCATATTTTAGTTTATTGAAGTATACTTAAAGTATAACACTAGTATACTTTTCTTTATACTCCAAATGCACTTGTTATATACTTCTAGTTCATACTTTAGTTTATTACAGTATACTTAAAGTATACCACTAGTACACTTTTTCATATACTTCCAATGCACTTGTTATTTACTTCTAGTTTACAGTTTATTTTATCATTTAAGTTAAAATTTTTGAATTTCTAAAACTAATACCATGTTGTCATTGTAATTGTTATGTTACACTTGTAAGTTTGCTTAAAAATACTTGCACAATACTATTTACAGTATACCGGTATGCTAAAAAATATTTTTTAAAGTATTCTGAAAGATGTGTTTACAAAGTCATAAAACAAGGTCTTGAGAACTTCAATATTTTTATATAAAATTAAGGTGCAGCTCAAAAACAGTTTACAAAACAGCAGCAATTAAAATGAATCCCTTTCCAGTTTTAAAAATTGAAAAGGAAAAGGTGCACATTTGCATTTCAAAGTGTAAACATGAAGTCCAGAACACAATGTAAAAATGTGTGCATTTGCTTAAACAAAGCAAAAATAGTGTCTCCAACTGGAAACTGAAGTCTTTCCTTTTCAGAAGGCATCTTCACATCTTTGGGGGGGATAAGAAAAAAAAAAAGTTCACCGGTAGTTGTTTATGTTGCTTTTTTTCTTCTTCTTATGACTCTTCGCACATCTTGCATGGTGGTGTCAGGGAACTTTGGCTTGGTGTAGACTGAAAAAAAAAAAAACACACCAAAAAAACAGAAATTACTCCAATGTTATGTTATTCTATCATCAGTGTAATTACTCTCACATCAAACATATCCTTAAAATATGTCTCTAGGTTTCACGAGTGATAAACAATAACTTATTATTAAAGGGAACCACAATTACTTTTAAACATTTGACTTTATTTGATAAACTTTTATTTTAACTGTAAAAATACTGTAGGGTGGTTTAGTTTTGTACATTTTTAAAATATATTTTCATGTGTTAAAATATACACATGTTAAAATATACTTTAAAAATTTACAAAACTAAACACCCTACAGTATTTTTACAGTCATTGTTTTACAGTTAAAACAATGACTAATTAAAGTCTAATGTTAAAAGTAATTGTGGTTACCTTTAAAAAAAAAGATATTTTTGATTTAACAACTACAAATAATACCCGTAACCTGCATTTAACTTTGATTGTAAACTGTTTTTTTATTATAGAGCACATAACCAAATCCAATCTAATCCATATGGTATCAGTGAATGGCATTTTTAGGTGATTGTATCAGAATCTGCATCATAAACCGTGAGGAGCATGGAACATTCCAGTAATTTGTTCATAAAACGAGAAAAAACATTAGGAATGTATTTTAGAATGAGTTTTGTCCTAAATTATATACTCACCAAGTATCAAGCTTTGTGTTGTCCAAAGGCTTTGACTCCACATCTTTATGAGCCCCCGATTGCCTCCCAGTCAAACTTCAATTGGCCAATAACTCTCTCCCGTAGACGAGCACTGCAAGATCTCCAACCAGCAAGGCTGAGCTGGTCCGTAGAGACTTCACCTTTCGCCTTGGACTTCTACATCCGGCACAACAGGCACCTGCAAAACACATGGATCTTGTTAACCAAATAATGATTAAACATTCATTTACAGTACAGTATTTGGAAATCTATAGTATATATTCATCTTTGCAATGAATATGTCTAAGCCTATTTTCTATAGCTTTATTGCATACCATCAAGGGGTATCATATCACTTATCTATCATTTATGTGTGCAATCATTTCCGATTCCAAATGGATCAATAACATATAGTATCCATGCATTCAGTTAATTACCATGTCATCAGGGTCAGACAACACTTGAACAGAGATGGGTGGAGCAACAAGTGTACAGCTGGTGTTGAGTGGATGGAAGCAACGCTGAGATCCGATCGCCACATCTTTAGACTTTTTCACAACTGCTAGAAGCTCTGTAAAAGAAAAAGAAAAAACAAGGGGCAAATGAACAAAAATTGTGTGTCACTATACAGTACAGGATGTCGTGAGACCATTCAAAATTTACATTAGTCATTTGTGCAATGAAGAGCTGAGATATAAAGGAGGAACAGGAAGTAGAAGACAAGGCATTCTCCATTTCCACATCTGGTTTTAAAAATCAGTGTCTTAATTGCTTTACTCAAACTACTTAGAAATTACCTCTCAAGGCTAGGTTCTGAGTCCGATCCAGTTGTGTCAGATGGGAGGGGTTGGCTTGAAGAGCTGAGAGCAGAGAGGCACAGCTGATCTCTGACAACCTGCAGAGTCTGAATCAAAGAGAACATGTGAGTGAGCTGAAGTCAATAGTCTGCAGCTTCCAACAGGATGGAGGAGAAGAGAAGATGGACGAGAGCTCACTCTGAAGAGTTCACACAAACACCTCTCTTTTCCTCCTGTCACATCAATCAAGTGATGCAGCACATGCAGACAGCTGCACTTGTGGCAGTAACATGAAGAAAAGTGAGCGAGACATTTTCTTCTAAACAACATCACTTCATCATTCTCCTTTCTGGCAGCAGTAAAGAGAAGCAGGTGAAGTGTGAGAAAATAAATCAACATCAAGTTATAAAGTTGTATTTTCTTCTTTACTTGTTAAATGCTGACATAAGTGGAGCTCAGGAACTGTTTGGTTCCTCCTCAGCCTCTTGTTTAAGCAGCTACAAAAACAGTCATGTTGCCGAAATACGTATTTAAAGTAAATTAGTATTTCAGCCTGGCTGCGGTTATTGTTCTGCTGGCTAGTGAGCGCATGTGTGTTAACAGACATGCGACACAAACAGCGTGAGGATGCGTGGCCTTGTCTCTTTGAAAAACCATCCAGGAACTAAGCCAAAAAAAAAAAACTCGTAGCATACTGTATATGGCTTATTTAAACGCTAGAATAACCTAACCTGCAGTGTTTTACTTGCCTCAAATTATCTGCCTCAGCAGCACACACCAGGGCTGCCAACTTTTCAAAAAGCCAAAGAGTGAGAATCTTGTTTTTGTGTGTGTGTGGGGGGGTTGCGGCAGCGCGGCAACAGGGTTTGATTGTGCTGGTGAGCTTCACCTGCCCTCATCCTGTTGGCTACATCCTACAATAGAAATTGACTGAAAATGACTCCCTACACTCTACTTTATAGATCTGTGTCAGATTGAAAGACTATTTGATGTTTGAATATGTATGGAGGACCAAAACTGACATAATTAGAAATAAAAAGTAAAAAGAAATATATTAATGGACGAATAAATAACTAAAACATATAAAAACCAATAAATAACTTAAAATGCACCAATTTAATAAAAAAGGAAACCTTTCCTGGATCAGCTCTTCTCCTATTGGTCAACAGACAGGATAAAGCAGGATCCACGTGCAGATGTCTGTGCGGCCTCAGTTTAGTTTAAGGTTTAGTTTAAAACAAAAGCACAGGTGTTTTCCTGTTTGCTTTGTTTTAAACTAAACTTTAAAACTTTAAGTTCATATATTCATTTAATGGTCTATTTATGTATTTCTGCTTTTATTTCTAATAATGTCAGTAAGTCCTCCATAAATGTTAGTATTTACCACCTTTTTGACTGTGTTTTAACTGTTACATTGTATGAAGAGCATTTTATGATGTAGGTTTAGTCAAAAATGACAAGAGAAAAGTTAGAGACATTCTTCATTTTCCAGTGGGTTTAGCAGAAAATGTACATATCAACAGCAAAACAGCAACAAAACATATAAATACAGTGCCTAAATGGTAAGAAGAGTAGAAAACAATTGAATTTTAAGTGTTTTGAACTGTGTGTTCTTCACACAAAAAGCTGGGAACAGGTGGAATTCCTCAAGTGGTCAGAGGTATCAGTAATAATTGAGAGGCTATTTCTACTGTGTTCTTGGTGTTAAAAAATAAGCTTTACCTTATCTTTCCATATTCTCCATCATCTAGCAACTTGTTCAGCTTAGCCCTGGTGGTGAAGCCAATGTTCAGCTTTCTTCCTGCCAAACAAATAGAGCTAACATAAATACTGTGTTATGCTAATGATCAGAGACATATTGGACAAGAAGTCATGTGCTGTTGGGCTACTGGGAAAGTCCATCCATCCATCCATCCATCATCTTTACCCGTTTCTTCCATTTTGGGTCACGGGGGTCGCCGGTGCCCATATCCAGCAATCACAGTGCAAGGTGCGGGGTGCACCCTGGACAGGTCGCAAGTCCATCACAGGGCCACATATAGAGACAAACGAGACAAACAACCATTCACTCTCTCACTCACACCTAGGGACAATTTAGAGTTACCAATACCAATTTGGTCTGTGGGAAAGTCATTCTTAATAAAATTAATAAAACTTAGCAGGTTTCTCATCAGGAGGTGACACCATATTGGGTTCCCCCATACTCACTTGTAATATTAGGTATCAAAAATAATCATGAATGATTTTCCAACACTTACCTGGTAAAGGGTTTGCCTTTTCTTTAAAGGGAAAGTCACGAGCCTGTTCACAGCCCTGCAGGGCTGTTGGCAGCATGAATTCTTCGCACACAGCTTGCGAATGAATTTAAACATCTGCAACACAGACATTTACAAATGTAAGACAGTGGGTAAAATGTGTTGTACAAACTCCCGGGGCGTCGTCACTACACAAACAAAAGGAACCTGGAGTTTCCACAAACATTAAAAGAAACATTTCTAATAACTACTAGATAAACTTTTCTGCTAAACAAGAAAAATATTATAAATATGATACATTTTGATCAAATTAATTAAAGGGGACCACACATGCAAAATTCACTTTTTAATGTTTTTTTACTAAACTTTGGGTATTTACTTCATAAAAAAACAGTCCTTGTGCCAAAAAAATGCACCCAGTGGTTTATTTACTCTAAGTAGATTTATTTATTTTTGATAAATACACCAGGATTCACACTTCCTGCATTTATTGACGTCACAAGCCGCCAGCCAATCAGATCAAACCTGAGTCCAGCCCCTCACCTAGCAACCCCTGGTTAGGCTCAACCCACTTCTGTATTAAACACATGACTGTTGTTTTTCATGATTTCATCTCATCTTTTGTTTATATGTTCTTAATTTCATGTGTACAGCACTTTGTTGCAGCTGTGTTTTTTTAAATGGCTTTATAAATAAAGTATAATTGTTATTTTTATGTTTTAGTTCAATTTTTAGTGTATTTGCGATCGCTGCCAACGCGCAGCCGGCAAAAATTAAACGAGCGGACCACAGGCGGAAGGACCGGGTTCGACGGGACCCTCTTCCGGCGCGATGGAGCGGAGCTTCAACTGTACAGCCTTGCAGCAGCCTCGCAGCAGGCTCGCAGCAAGAGGACCTTCTCCTTACAGATTAATTTACGGGAGACACTTGGTGAACTTTGTGTTGTCTTCACTGGAACAGCGATAACTCCCAAAATCTCATCGCGTGCAACGAGCGGAGCTGGCGAAAACCGGAAGAGGAACAAGCTAACATTAGCTTCGGATTCGGGTGGTCTAATGCTAAAAGGAGCAGCAAACTGCGGCGCGCTCAGACGGGTTTCGGTAAGTTATCTTAAGCTAACACTAACAGTAAGTCAAATGAGTAATAAAAAAAGAGCTAATTTTAAAACAACAACACATTACAGATACTGGCTGTTACAGAGGGCGTGAACAGATCGTTGAAGGGCGTGGACTTCAAGAAACCGGTCGTTCAAAACGAAAGTTAAAAATGGCAGAATTAAAAAGGGTATAATTGATTATCTAATAATTATTTTGTGCATTAAATTGAAGGAATAGGGTCTGGATATCCCACAGAAATACCATAAAAATTTAAAAAATACATCTGAGGTCCCCTTTAAAACATCTTCATATGAAGCTATGTTTTCTGGCTCAATAACCTGGCTCACATGAACACTTGTGCTTGCGGTATTTATTTGTAAATACGTCATAAGGCATGTCTACAAACAGGCAAAAATTTGTAAAATAAAGCTGCTTAATATTTTCCGACTGCATTTACTTAAGTTTGCCCATGCTAATTAAATGTATTTTGTCCTACTTAATATGTTTAAATTAGTACAATTTGAGTACAGTGAACACTAATAATACTACTATAATCTAAATATAGAACAATTAAGAACACATTAATGCACTGCAATTTCACATTTTATTGTGTAGTTACAAATAGCATTCTCACACATTTGCTATTAGTGTACCGTACATCTCTTGGGAAACAGCCTACGACCTACAAAGGAATAACAGTTGCATAATTACATAATTTGTTTATAGCACAAGAGTGTTGGTAAATGGCAGTCCTCATCACTCCAGTCTGGTACAGAACTAAGCAGGAATGAAAACCAAATGAATAAATAAAAGAGACTAAACTTACTTTCTCACTTCAAAGGAGAAAAACTGATGACTAAAATACAGCATATCAACCAATTATCAGATGGCCTGTATATATTAGAGCTCAGCTTTAGGTCCTAATAATTTTTAAACAAAAAACAGACAACGGAATTAAGCAAGCACCTCTCATTACTGCCATATTTAGCAGCCATCACTAAACAGAAGAGAATAGTGAGGGTGTGAGTGTCTTTTGTGAACTTTCCAACCCCACTGTATACACTGGGTGTGAACTGTGATCTTAACCAGATCCCACAGGATTACCAGTCCCCCAATGGTAAAGCTTCACAGAATTTAACACTGGGTAATTATGTCTGACAAAACCTTCGGCATGTGGATGGTGCAGTATTGACTAATGGCTCCTCCTTATGGCAGATATAGTTCCGTATTGATGTTCATGCTCCTGAGTTTGCATCCAATTAAATCATTTGAAAGACAGAGACCAGAATCAGTTCCTCATGTAACTTCCAGACAAAGAGAGAGAGGGGGTGAGTGTCTGTGTGTGAGTGAAAGATAGAAGCAGAAAGAACAAGCGAGGATGAGGAGGCTGCCAGGCACAGAAAGCAGACACAGACACTGTCAAAAGGACAAGGCTTCTATTTAATTACAGGCAGTGCATGCTGGGAAAGAGCATGGAGTACCACTAGGACAGAAGGACAGAAACAACCAGGGGGGCAGTCAGGATATGATTAGTAAGATCATAAAGGCAAAAGACATAGGGAGAGAAAGACGCCATAATCACAACTTGGATTCACAAAATGCTTCATCCTGACAGGGTCAGTGCAAATTCTGGCTTTGATTGAAATTTCCATATTTTCTTGATGTGCAGAAATTAAAGATGTCAGAGAACTGTGGGGGACTTGTGGACAGAAAAAGTCTGACTAGCATCACTGATGATGCATAAACCTGTCTCTTGTGCATTGAATTCATAAAAGACA
>JBBPBX010019789.1:29987-44094 GCA_038048925.1 Garcialebias charrua | reverse complement strand
CTCATGCAGCTTTGTGAAAAGTCACGCTTAGAGTGTGTGTTGACTCAGCTACCACACCAAACTTTAGCTCAACATCTGTAAAATTGTAGCTTGTAATGTGTTTTCTAAGGTCACTTGGCTGTGTCAGCCCTCTTAAATGGAGGGACTCAGAAAGTCAAATCAAAAATTTCCTGATACTATTTTTTTCTAAAATCAGTGGCTTATGAGGTATTTTGCTAACAGATTGGACAGAGACATCTCCAAATAGTTAATAGCAATATTTTATACAGTATACTGTAAACAGTTAGTAGTCAGGATATGTATTGAGGATCGTCTCACCTGCTGCTTCACCATATTTTATGTTCATAATTGAAAATTTATTAAAATTATTAAATTAAGACTCATACATCACTATCCAGACAGATCACTGTAATGCCATTTTAATTGGACATTTGACACTTTGTGCTGCTGATTATCCATGATGCTGATATTCATACCCATCTACTCACAACAGACTGCTGTTTAATAAACCTTATTACATCATATTATTATTGTTTAGCGGATATCTTAGACCCTTGTATGATGTTTCTATCTTATAAACTTAATATTATTGCTATTTTTGGGTGTAAACGGGATATTGAGTACACAATTTTGTTCCACCTCATGTATGACTTGATGCGAACGACAGTAACAATGAATGATAAAATTATAAACATAAGACTCTGGAACGAGTTACCGCTGCTCATCAAACAGGCCCCCTCCCTCAGTTTTCAAATTCCGGTTAAAAACTCACTACTATTCTGTTGCTTTCAACAGCTGATTTGTATTTGATCGTTTTATTTATAATCTGCAATTTTTTAATGTCTTTCGTGTTGTACTTCATTGTGTGTGTTGCCTGTTGTTTGTTCAGCACTTTGGTTTGGACTTGTTCCTGTTTAAAGTGCTTTATAAATAAAATGGTATGGTATTTGTACTTTTTAAGATCAGGCTACTGTGGCAGCCGTCTTTAGTCAAGTTCACTGCCAAACATAGATGTATAGTAATAATAGCTTCTCAAAGTTTTATTAATCTGTGGTTCATGAGATATTTTACTGTCTAAGAGACAAATGAACATGGGGGAAAAGTTTTATAGCCTGCTTGTTTATTTAAATAAATTCATCTCGTATTATTTACTAGTAGAGATAATAAAAATACTTTAAAACATTTTTTCGTTTTGTTTTATAATTTGAAGTCATTAATACAATATGTTAGCCTGGTTAAAACCAGACCCTTGTCCTTCACTTCGCTTTGTACTAACTTTGTACTTTGTACTAACCCTAGTACAAAGCGAAGTGAAGGACAAGGGTCTGGTTTTAACCAGGCTAACAATATGTAGAAGCAGCAGCTAAACTATTTTTTATTTGTTGCGCTTGCGACCTCCTGCCGCGGGGTGGCGCTGCTGTTAAAGCTGGTTTAGACTTTCTCCGCTTATCTTCTTTCCGCGGTTTCGTTCACCACTCGCGCAGATGCGACACAAACAAATCCTGCAGTAAATATTCGTCACTCTCCGTCAAGTAAATTAACTTTTTACGAGAACAATATTCGTGAACGCGGAATGGGCCGTGAATTGAGGTATGTCCAAGTTTTCGGAGCATTCAAAACGCCTTTAACCAGCTGTAATGACAGTTTCGCTCCTGAAACGCTACAACTAGCATGCTAGCTAAGCGTGCGTAATTCAGGTTTTCGTCATTTCTTGTACAACCGAGGGCCTAATTGTTGATTTTATCGCCCCCACAGACACTACAGAAAGCGGTCGGCCTCCCGGTCGAAGAGTCGCTCCCCGGAGAGGCGCTCCAAGAAAGACGACCGAAACAGGAGAGAGCGGTCGCGGAGTCGAGACCGCCGAAGGTCCCGATCCAGAGACAGAAAAAAACCCAGGTATGGGTTTATCCATCTATGACGTCAGCAAGAAAATACTGTAATACAAATATGCTTAAATTTTGGTAAACTAATGTTACAATAGTTTTGGCCATTTTCTTGGACAGATCCTAAACCATATTCATCTCATGATTAAAATATACTGTACTGTACTCATGGTCACATTTTCATTATCACGGCTACTTTGTAGCAGTGTGGACCTAATGATACACTCAATGTTTTGATCATCAGTAAATTCATAGATTGAATCCTCAATCGAAACAAACTAAACAAAAAAAATCAACTGAGGTTTGTGTTAATTTTCTCTCAACATGCGTTGTTTTGATTAAGAACATCTAGCATCATAATGTCGACCAAAGTCATACTTGCTTTTATATTCACCCATTGTCTGTTTTGTTCACATAATCTGACTGTCTTGGCCAGACGTTCGAGGAGCAGAGAAAGGAGAAGGTCCAGAAGCCGTGACAAGAAGCGTTCCCGGAGCAGGAGCAGAAATCGCAGGTCTCGATCTGCCAGCCCAGCAAAGAGCAAGAAAATCGATGACAAGTGAGGCGTTTTTCTGATAGATAAATATTGATATATTTCTTTTTTAACTTCTTTCGGCTGCTCCCTACCTTAGGGTCACACAACTTGGCTATTGTTTTTATGCTGGATTCCCTTCCTGATGTAACTACTGTACAGACCACTGAGCTACCACAGCCCTTTGTGTGGAGCAGGAAGCTGCAGTCTAGGGTGCTGCTCAGGGGAGCAGATGGTGGGGGTTAATGGCCTTGCCTCTGGGAAGGCTGGACATGAGAACCAGCGAAGAGCGACCCAAAAAAGCAAGAAGCGGGTAAAGATAATAGATGGATGGATTTGCTAATCATCAGGTGCCATGCGCGTCTCCATACCTGCTGTCATCTGCGGTGAAGGAAGCATACGAGATCCGAAGCGAGCAGGGCGTTCAATTAAAATAACCTCATTCTATATTTCTCCAAATAATTTTGCTCTAACAATATTTTTGTTCATCTGTATAACAGCCTGTCTTTAGAGCTGATTTTTAGGCTATTCGTTTTGTTTGTTAATTCATTCGTTCAACCTTTATTTAGACAGGCCAATCCCATTGAGCTTCCAGGACTCATTTATGAGAGACCTGATTTCAACAAAGAATGATGATGACAATGGACAACAATCATCATCATCATCATCATCAACTTTATTTGTAAAGCGCTTTAACACAGCCACAGCTGAAACAAAGCGCTGACCACCAAACTAATACACAGTGAACTAAAATTTCACTTTAAAATACAATAAAACGACAAGATAAACAGATAAAATCAATAAACATGAAGTAAAATCAAGTCTCAGTTGGGTTGAAGGCCAATGAGTATAGATGCGTTTTTAAACGTGTTTTAAAAATGGACAGTGAGGGAGCTTGTCGAATGTGTAAAGGCAGAGCATTCCATAACTCGGGGCCACCAACAGAGAAGGCCCTGTCTCCTCGAAGCTTCCTCTTACTCCGTGGAATGACCAGGAGCAGCTGGTCAGCAGACCTGAGTGACCGGGATGGAGTGTAATGGTGTAGAAGCTCTGCCAAATAAGGGGGGGCAAGGTTGTTTAAAACCTTAAAAACAAACAAGAGAATTTTAAAATGAACTCTAAAATACACGGGCAGCCAGTGGAGAGAAGCCAATTAACAATAATAACAATGTTAATTAACAATGTTAATATCTATTTGGTGAAACAAGAAATCTTTTGTCTTATCAAAAGAGGAAGAAGAAGGGTTACATGTTTTGATCACATAGATGACACTTAATGAAAGATGAAAGTTAAAGATGGCGCCTTTGTTGATGGTACGCCGTCTACATGCTCTCCTGTACTTTTCACTGTTCGTGTTTTGCCTTTTTTTCATCGACGATGCATCCTCGCTTCTGGTCTATGATCGCTCAACTCTTCTAAATATACGAGACTCGCTAATCAACGCACCGACTACGGACAAATATGGACATTTTGAGCCTCCACCACCTCCTCCACCTTTCCTGGCGTCTGTTCCTGCCTACTTACACCGCGACGCCAGCCCGTCGCCACGCAACAAGCGACGCAAAAGACGTGGAACAAGAGCGGGAGTCCTGGTGAGATTTAAAAAGTATCTCTCCTCTCACAGTACGGCTACGGCTGACTTACCTCCTGAATTCAGCGTCTTTGATGTCCATCGCTCCTTGATTCATCGCCATCGCTGCCTTGTTGCTGTCAATCATGACGTCAGCGGTCAGTATCCATCTTGTCCTCCGGTGAAAAACCAGAACCGAGGCTGCATTAAACAGAACCTCCGCCCGCTCGCACGAGCTGCTGGTGACGTAACTGGCTGTGTTCCAGTACGTGCAGCACTGTTTAACGCGCGACCGATCACTAATAAAACTTTTATATTAAGTGATTTGATCTCCACTCATCGTCTGGATCTGTTTCTGATTACTGAAACTTGGCAAAAACCACGGGACAACAGCTGCTTCTCTGAACTCCTCCCATCTGACTTCTCCTACCTGAGCGCTCCACGCGGGTTTGGGAGAGGGGGGGTGGCTGCTGTGTTTAGTGAGGCGTTCAAGTGCCGTTTGTTGCCTCAGAAAAACTACCAACAGCTTTGAAATTATGCTGTTTGTGCTGGAATCTGCAAAACCTCTACTGTGTGGGCTCATTTATCGCTCTCCACAATATAATAAGGACTTTCTCAGTGAGTTTTCAGAACTGCTGGCTGAACTACTGCCAAAATTTGACTCTGCTTTTTTGTGGAGATTTCAACGCACACACCTGCTACCCAAGTAATCAACTTGGAAATGAGTTTCAGGACCTCCTGGACTCTTTTAACCTGTCACAATCTGTCTCGGGGGCCACGCACAGTCAGGGTCATACACTGGACTTAATTATCTCCCAAGGCCTTCACATATCTGCTGTAGAGATTCGGGACACCTGTATCTCAGACCATTTTCCCATCCTATTTGAATTTTCCACCCCTCCTGCACCAAAGGCTGTCCTCCCAGCACATTTCTTCCGCTCCATCGCCCCATCCACTCCAAGTCAGTTCACTGATGCCTTTAAGAGCACTGACTTATGCTCTGCCGTCAGCCTGGACCCATCTCTACATCCTGAGGACTTCATCACCTCCTTCCATCACACCTGCACAACGATCTTGGACTCCATCGCTCCTCTCAAACAGGCTTCTTCAAAGAATAAATCACCCCCATGGCTCAATGAGACAACGTGGGCCCTTCGACAACGCTGCAGGAAAGCAGAGCGAAAATGGAAGCGGGACCGGCTTCATGTATCCCAGGGAATACTGAGAGACTGTCTCTGTGATTATCAAAATGCTGTTAAGCAGGCCAAATCACAGTACCTCTCCAACTTAATCTCCACCAGCTCCAACCGGCCGAGGATGCTTTTTAGCACAATCCAGTCTGTCATTAATCCTTCTGTCAATGTTCTGAAAACTGCCACTCAGTCTACTTGTGATGACTTTCAGAGCTATTTTGTCAACAAAATAGACTATCAGGCAGAACATTGTCAGCCCATCAAACACTGTCCAGTCATGTGCATCTGCAATAACCACTGCTGTTTTTGACGAGTTCGATCTGGTCTCACTGCCTCACCTCATCAAGGTGGTTCGGCAGATGAAACCGACAAACTGTTCTCTGGACATCATTCCCTCTAAAATTTTCAAACAGTCCTTTGATGTAATTGGTCCTTGTGTTTTGTCATTCATTAACAGCTGTCTAACTTCAGGTTATGTGCCATCTGCTTTCAAACATGCTGTGGTCAGGCCTCTTCTCAAAAAACCAGGCCTTGATCCTACAGCTCTCTCTAATTTCAGGCCAGTTTCCCATCTGTCATTTCTATCGAAGGTCCTAGAAAAGATTGTTTTTATTCAACTTCAATCTTTTCTAGAGCACAACAACCTGTTTGAAAAATTTCAGTCTGGTTTTCGAGCTCGTCACAGCACTGAATCTGCACTGCTCAAAGTACAGAATGACATTCTTCTGTCCCTGGATGCAAAAAACCCTGCTCTGCTGGTGATGTTAGACCTCTCAGCAGCTTTTGACACCGTCGACCATCAGGTACTAATCAACCGCTTGTCTCAGCAGGTTGGCCTCCAGGGAGCTGTGCTTGAGTGGTTCAAATCTTACCTAACCGGGAGAACTTTTTCTGTCATGATAGGGTGATCTGTCCTCCTTTCATCAACCCCTCTGACCTCTGGCGTACCACAGGGATCCATTCTGGGGCCAGTCCTCTTTTCTCTTTACATGCTACCATTAGGATCAATCATTGCACGTCATAATCTGTCTTTTCACATGTATGCAGATGATTTACAAATCTATCTGCCAGTCACTCCCAACCCCTCACCCAGTTCAAACACTCTTGTCAACTGCTTAAATGACATTAAGCACTGGCTCTCTCAAAACTTCCTCCACCTAAACACAGATAAAACTGAATGCATTTTATTTGGTGCACCCGATGACACCAGCAACATCCTTCTCATGACAAAACCTGCATATTTACATTACAAGCTTACAAAGTTAAGCATAGTGATTAATCAGATTAACCACAGCCCCAGAGTGTGATTAATCTGATTAAAATTTAATCAATTGACAGCTCTAATATATATATATATATGTATATACTGTATATATATATATATATATATATATATACAGTATGCATATAAATCAGTGTTTCCCCTACCATTATATAGGCGGGGCGCCCCGCCCCCTCAACAGAACCGAGCGCCCCGCCTACCCAACGCTCCAAACACCTGTCGGCACTGACGTAATGCTAAACTAGCAGCTCGCACTGCAGGTGCACTAGCTGAAATAAAACATAAAAGCAGCCTCATGCTGAACACTCAGCTGTGTCAGCTGAGTGTTCAAACCCACCCACCACACACACACGCGCACGGCTCACGTTTCTCATCCCCACGGATGGGGAAAAAAAAAAAAACGAACGCGTGGCTCCTCTGCTCGGCTCCTACTGCGCGCGGCTCCACACACACACAGCTCTCACCTTCTCCACCGGAAAATAAATAAATAAAACTGAATGCGCAGCTGAAATGTTTGTCTCTCCTCTGCTCTCAAACTGCACGCTTTCGGCTTTGTCTCTATCTGCCAGTATATCGAGACAGAAACAAGCGACCAGCCCCATGAAATCAAGCCCAAAACAAGCCCAACAGGCAACCCACCCCATTGTGTAAAACAAGGTCCGTTTTTAAACAGTATAAACATACAGTTATTATGACATTACATATAAAGAGCAAAATTATGCTAAAGACTTTGAAGAACATATCCACTCTAAAAAATACAAATACATTTGGCATATTTATACAAATTATTCCCATTAAGCCTCTGGGACTCATTTACCAGAGAGACCTGAATTTTAAACTAAGAGTGATGACAACAGTGGACAACGACAACAACAGACAATCATAAAGGATGCGTACAAATTAAAAAATAAAATAAAAATTAAACAGCAAACTCATAGTAAGCTAAGTCAACAAAAAACTTTCTTTAATCTCTATCCTGAATCATGCTTTAAGTGTGTGCTCTTTCTCCCATTCTTTATTATTTTTTTCCCATATTTCCTCCACTTATTGGAGCTCATTTTAACGTGGTCTTGTCACTCTAGACCAGGGGTCTGCAACCTGCGGCTCAGGAGCCACATGCGGCTCTTTGGTCCCTCTGCAGCGGCTCTTTCAAGCTTTGACCAAAACTGACATAAAACTGAATTTTATTGGTTCTTATAACAACTGGAAGGGTTAGTTTTAGAAGTTTTCCTACATTACAAGGAGTAAAACATACTTTCACTTTATGCTTTATTTCTTTTAAGTAGGATACCTAATTTTTCTACAGTTAAAAAAATAAATCACATAGGCCTGCATAGTTTATCGTTTTAGTTTTTAGAAACTGGGCAAAACTATATTAATTTTTCCTTCTTTACAAGAATCTTGTCTTTTATTTTATCTTAAAATGTAAAAATATCAGTAAATGTTAAAAATTATTAGAAATGTTAAGTTTTATAAAGTCACTCCTGCTGGCCAGAAAAACGTCCTCCAACAAACTTAAAGTGGTCCGTGGGCCACCAGTTGAAAATCCCAGTTGCAGCAGGTGTTGTGGCTCCGGTCACGTTTAATTTAGTGAACAAAGGAGCAGAAATGGCTCTTTGGATCGAAAAGGTTGCAGACCCCTGCTCTAGACAAATAATAAAGAACAAATAATAACAAGCCCAAACAAGCGAAGTTACTTTCAAAACAAGCCCAAGAAACCGCAACAACGCCTGCGCAGCTCGGGACGTGTCTCTGTCTGTCCCCCCACCCCGCCATGGCAGGTTATGTAGGGGAAACACTGTAAATAATTTTAAGTCTTCAAGCTGTTATTAGGAGACAGACATGACAAACGTTAAAATTAAATGAAGCATAATTCCACTTGTTTTTTATTTTATTATGCTCACAGGCCAAAGAGCAATGAGAAAGACAACCTTCATCCTGTTTCTGACAACAAAAAGGTTACAGAGGAGAAAGAAGATGAGAAGGTTGAAGATGTAAGCTTTTTTATTTTTTTACTGATTTCTACCTCCTTTTTCTTACTTTAGTTTCTGACTAAAAACAAAGTTGCCTTTTTAAAATTCTTAGAGTAAAGTTGGCCTTCAGCTTGAGGTGACATAATATTTCTTACATTTTTTTCCTGTTTGTGTCTCTGCAGCAAGACTTTGACCAGAACAAACTGGAGGAGGAGATGAGGAAGAGGAAGGAGCGGGTGGAGAAATGGAGGGAAGAGCAGAGGAAGAGAGCCATTGTAAACATCGGAGAGATCAAGAGAGAGCTGGAGGAAATGAAGCAGGGCAAGAAATGGAGCCTTGAGGATGATGATGGTGAAGACGCACACTGAAACGTTTCAATTTGAGAAATAAAATTCTGTATAAAAATACTAACACTCTTTCCTCTGCAGGGTCATTTAAATAGTCACTTAAGTTCCTGGTTCTTATTGAGGTTGTTTTTGTAGTTTATAAAAAAAAAAAATAGAAATTCCTTTATTCCAGATGATGAGGAGGAGGGCTCAGCTGTGATGGAGGCAGATGATGATGATGAAGAAGAAGCAGACGGAAAGGAGGAGGACAAGGAGAAGGATGCAAAGGAGGTGAAAAAAGAGGAAGACGAGATGGAAAAGGAGACTCCTGTGGAGCAGCAGCCTGAAGAAGATGAGGTTGATCCTCTGGATGCCTACATGGAGGAGGTCAAACAGGAGGTGAAGAAGTTCAACATCGGACCCATGAAAGGAAACGATAAGGTGAGGGCATCACTTTTGATTAAAGTAGAGCAGCGTGTTGCCTTTTTCCTCTACAGGGTCAAAAATATTAGCAAAGGGAGATTTTAGTCAAAAAAACTGCTATAAATCAACATTGAATCACTTTGTTGTTTAGTTTAAAGGTCTGGAAAGTGTTTTTGTATTTTGTCTGCTAATGTTGAACCGTCAATCATCTCTGTGGGTGTTTTATCCTCTACTGCTTTATTAATGTGATTGTTTGTTTTCTAATCAACAGAAAGGGGCAATGACCACTAAAGTGGTGTCAGTTGTTAAAACTAAAAAGATACCTCTCGTCCACAAGAAGAAGGGTGAGCTGATGGAGAACGACCAGGATGCCATGGAGGTGCGTCTGTAATCGCTGCTTCAGCGGCTCGTTGAGGTCTTTTCTCCTGCTGTTTGTCTGAAACGTTCTGTGTTGACAGTACTCGTCAGAGGAGGAGGAGGTGGATCTGCAGACAGCTTTGACGGGTTTCCAGACCAAACAGAGAAAGGTTCTTGAGCCTGTTGACCACAAGAAGATCGAATATGAGCCGTACCGCAAAAACTTCTATGTGGAGGTTCCTGAACTGGCCAAGATGTTACCAGAGGGTCAGTGAAACTGGTTTTAGTACGAACATGACATAAATGTTGAATCCTCGTACATTATCAATATGATTTGATTCATTCTTCATTTAAAAGCCATGTTCTGTCAGTGACGCTGTTTAGCGAGGCTGCTAATTGTTAATTATTAAGGCTTTTTGCACGTTGAGCGGCTCTTAAACGGGCTAAAATAACCACCTTTATATTAAATACAGACTTTGTAAAAATATAAACGCTGAGAGATGAACGACGCCACTGAAATTAGAAGAAACTGAAACTGGGTAGGTTAAAGCTTAAAAACAGAAGACGAAAAAAATCAAAGTGTTGGCTAAAAGGGAAACACACTAGCTACAAGATAAAAGTAGCTAAATTCTAGCTAAAAGGTCTTTTGGCTTTTCCCTCTTCAGGGGTCGACACAGCGAGTTGTCCTCCATCGCTCTGCATCCTCTGTCCTCACTCCAACTACCTCCTTGTCCTCTAACTGCACCAGTTTAACTAAACTAAATTCTAGCTAATACCGGTAGCTAAAAGGAGCAGCATGCTAGCTAAAATCATAAAAAACTAAAAAGGTAAAATAATTAAAATGCTTCTAAAAGCAGCAGACGGCTAACTAACAGCTAAAATAAGAAAAATGTAAGCTAAAAGAAGCATGATGCTAGTTAAAATAACGTTACTACGGTAGTTGAAAGGAGCGAAATGCTAACTAAAGGGAAAAAATAGATTAAAGCTAATACAAGCAAAAGGCGAGCTAAAGTTAGCATAAAAAGTCAAAATAGAGCAAGTCTACTAAAGCAGATCTCAAAGAGATTAAAGGTTCAGTATGCAGTTTCTGTAGAACTGCAGCAGTTAGAAATATTTTCAACAGGCAAAGCATTCTGATCCCTCCCCCTCAGAGCCATATGTGGCTCTGCCCCCTTGTGGTCTGTTGAATTTCAAATTCAAGCTCTGTTTTTATTGGCTGATTCAAATTCAAGCTCTGTTTTTATTGGCTGGTTACAAACTCTGTTTTTATTGGCTGGAAAATGGCGGGTCACCTTTTCTTTTTAGAAATGCTTATTTACCACCTGGAGAAGCAAGGGGACAATATTTTTTTTAATTTTTTTTCAGAGATTACCTGGCTAACATCAGTCTGTCAGGAGGTAGTGACAGAGTGAAGAAATATGTTCATAAAAAAAGCTACATACTGCAGCTTTAATGTGTTTGAAGGAACAAGAAACATCTACATGTATATGTTTTATGGGGAAACTTGAAATAAAATTAAATATTTTGGAAAGTCTAAAAGTTTCAAAAGTCATCGCTCACATCTCTTTTATTAAAATAAGCAAATCGCCTCAGAGTCTTATGAATGTTTGTCTTTGTCTTCCTTCGTTGCTTAATTAACATTTCTTTGTTGTTGTTGTTTTTAAAACAAACAGAAGTGAATACATACAGGCTAGAACTGGAAGGTATTGTCGTCAAAGGAAAGGGCTGTCCCAAACCTATCAAGACCTGGGTCCAGTGTGGAGTGTCCATGAAGATACTTGCCGCTATGAAGAAGTGAGTTGACGGATGTTGTGCAGTATTTTATGAAGTTAGCTCTTTTTGTTTTCCTGTATACGAGACTAAAGACCGATGCGGCACGCTGATGTTTTTCCTGTAAATGTAACCAGGCATGCCTACGAGAAGCCCACACCAATCCAGGCTCAGGCAATCCCCGCCATCATGTCGGGTCGAGACCTCATCGGCATCGCTAAGACCGGAAGTGGGAAGACCATCGCTTTCCTGCTGCCCATGTTCCGACACATTATGGACCAGAGGCCACTGGACGAATCCGAGGGACCCATCTGTGAGTATCAGAAACCACAAGAACTCATTTTCTCTCCGAATCAATAAAAATAACCCGTTCACTCCAACATAAGGTATTTTGTATGGATTGAAAGCTTCAGTCTCTGCAGATCTACACGATTAAACAAACAATGACGCGTGTCTGCTTTCCACAGCTGTAATTATGACTCCAACCAGAGAGTTGGCTCTACAGATCACAAAGGAGTGCAAGAAGTTCTCCAAAGCGCTGGGACTCAGGGTGGTGTGTGTTTACGGAGGCACGGGAATCAGCGAACAGGTAAACGCCCTCGCAGTAAGGCTGGTCCTTTTATTTCAAGAAGGCTTTAACTGTCCTGCAGGCGCTTAATCAGAAGTTGGGCTTCATTCACAGTTGAGCCGAGGTGCAGCACGGACCTTTTACACAAATTTATTGATACTTTCTCGCTGATGCTTACCACCCAAACTACTTGCTAAACTGCTCTTAGTGCACGCATAACTCAAAATGAACTTTATGAATAATATTTGAATTACTAAGTGGTAAGTCTGTTTGACTGAATTACACATGTTTGTCTCGTCGTTTTTTAAATTCATTGTTTTTATCTGTCCTCACAGTAAAATGTCTTTATTTAGGCTTTAAAGCTTCTGGTCAAAAACAATGTTTTACTTTGGAAATAAAAAGAAATTAATGTCCGTTAGGAGACAATTAAAAAAGGGGGGAAGTCAGTTACACTTTTGCACATGTTTTTGTTTGTATGTAGCATTAGCAAAAATTTAATGAACATGTTTTTTATGAAACCTGTTGACTCTTAGAGTCATCCTGAGTCTTAATAGCTGCCACAGCTTATCAACCTTAGCCAAAACAAAACTGGCTATAATTGAGCCAGTTATACAGATGCTGAGCTGATGTTTGGTGTGGTAGTAGCTGAAAATCATCCGCAACTTGTACTCCAAGCACTAATGGGTTGCACGCGTTATTTACAAGGTTTGACCAAAACTAATACAACTCTGTTTCTTTTAATCACAAGTTGATCGTAGTTTAAACTTTGCCATGAAAGGCGGTGGGCCGGGATACAAATGTATCTAAAAGTGAAACGATATTTTTAAAAATAATTTGATTAAAATAATATCACATTCTTCTTCTTTGTTCAAACCTGCTGGTTTCGTTGGGCTGCAGATTGCTGAGCTGAAAAGAGGAGCTGAGATCATCGTCTGCACACCAGGAAGAATGATCGACATGTTGGGGGCCAACAGTGGTGAGTTCACTCATCCTCGTCGTTATTCTTACTTCATCATCAGGATGTGAGTTAGCACTTTTTGTCTAAGACGTCTGCATGGTTGTAAAGTGTCTGCAACAATCCAAATCAGTGCCATTTTTTACTAAACTGTTGACGTTATTTGACCCCGCTTTTGGGATCAGTCATTTCTACAAGACAGTGATGAGTTTCCTGAAGATCAGGGCCGGTACAGGTAGGTGGACCTGGTGCTGCCTCCACGGTTCCTCCATCGCCACACTGGGATTAATCAGACTGCTCAATATGCATCACGACAGGGATTTAGACTCAACAGATTAAATGTATATATTCAGAATTATTTGCTGAGGATTCAGTATTTTTTGTTTATCTCTTAACGGTTTTTCTACTAATAATGTCTTAAGTGTGGCTCTTGTCATATGGGGATGAACTGTATTCTGAAATCCTTTATAACTCATTTATTTTTTGAGTAATTGTTGTAAGCGAAGGGGTTATTTGTTCTTTCCACACATGCGAGGTAATCTGTAATATGTTTCCCTTATAGGTGATGGGGCTCCATCTCTTGTTTTGTATCTTGAGGCTGTTTTCTGACTTTTACAGGTCCCTCATGCCCTTGAGATGGTACGCAAGACCAGAGACAAGCAAAGAAACAAATCTACAATGTCATTAAAACAAACCCCTGGCTTTAAGAAAACAAAAAATATATGGATAATTTTTTTAAAGTAACTTCAGATAGCTGCATTCTGATACAAGGTTGTCTGTATTCGTCAGATTAGCTGTATGATTTTAAAAGAAGACAAGCTGTTAATTAGGGCTCGACTCTTCTCGTAGTTGATCAATGCTCTTTATAATCCTTTTCACAACGTGCAGGCCGGGTCACCAACCTGCGCAGGGTTACGTACTTGGTGTTGGACGAAGCAGATCGGATGTTTGACATGGGCTTCGAGCCACAGGTGGGAGATTTGCTCTGTTCCTTTCCTCACACTTGACAGTTGTCTGTCACATTTTCTCATCGTTTACTTCCTCCTGTAGGTGATGCGTATTGTGGACAATGTGCGTCCAGACCGGCAGACAGTCATGTTCTCGGCCACCTTCCCCAGAGCCATGGAGGCGCTGGCTCGCAGGATCCTATCGAAGCCCATCGAGGTGCAGGTCGGAGGCCGCAGTGTGGTCTGCTCGGACGTGGAGCAACACGTGGTAAATTATTTTTATTTTATTACGTTGGATCATTTTTCTGTCTCTGAAAGAAAGTATCTA
>JBBPBX010019789.1:13348-28227 GCA_038048925.1 Garcialebias charrua | reverse complement strand
TAATTAGTTAAATAAAATGGTGCAGATATGTCGAGCTAATTATTTATAAAAAGTTATTTGTTATTGAGGCCAGAAACTGCAAATGTTTCTGAGACATCATGATGATCAGTTTGTCCAGTGACCCAGAGAAAAGTACCGTATTTTCTACCGTACCTGTCGCACCGCCCTATAAGTCGCATCAGTCCATATATAATAATAATAATAATAATAATACATTTTATTTGTAGGCGCCTTTCTTGGCACTCAAGGTCACCTTACATTGTCAATCATAAAAAATAAAATAAAAATAAACCAGACACATTAAAAACATAGAAAAAACAAGTAAAATGAATTTAAAAAATAAAATAAAAAATAAGACAATGCAATTGTTATCATGCATAGGCTACTTTAAACAGGTGAGTTTTGAGTTTGACTTTGAAATGTGGCAATGAGTCTGTGTTGCGAATATCAGGTGGGAGTGAGTTCCAGAGCTGGGGAGCAGAGCAGCTGAATGCTCTGCTCCCCATAGTAACAAGACGGGCAATGGGAACAATGAGCTGGATGGAAGAAGAGGATCTGAGGGTACGAGCAGGTGTAGCAATGTGAATAATGTCTGAAAGGTATGGAGGAGCAAGGTTGTGGACAGCTATATATGTCTAATAAAGTCTCGTTTGTTACACGTCAATGCTTACAACCTGGAAATGTGGGCCGGTGTTGTGCTAAAAATCAATTAGCTGCCAAATGGCAGCTGCGGGAGCGTGCACGGGAGGACTTTAACAAGAATTTAACAAGATAACCACCTAAAAACAATTATTTGTTTGCTCGACATTATAGTAAAGGTGTGTCAGTCTGACTTTTTAAAAATAAATGCACTTTCATGGTCAAATCAGCTGTGTTTCACCTGGGCGGCGCGGCGAAATGCAACTGATTTCACGTTTGCTCCTGGAGTTCTGGAGCGAGACGAAGGTGGCTTTGTATGGCAAGACTAGTGTTTCATTAATATCCACTTTTACCTACTGATCTTGGCTTGCCATATGCCGTATTTTCCGGACTATAGGTCAAAGTTTTTTGCCTAATTTGCATGCCCTGTGACTAATAGAGAGGTGAGACATGTTTATGGATTTTTTCCCATATTTTAGACCAATTTTTGGCTCAGATATGACTGTTTTTCATTTTGGCAAAAAACGGTGCAGTACCACTTTCGGCCGCTAGGGGTGCAGTACCCCTTTTGTCCGCTAGGGTACACCGACCGTTCCCAGCTCATGTGTCTGTCCGAAAAAAGCCTCCTCTGCTCGGACTGACTCTGTCGCAACCCGGCCTCCTGCTCTGGAGGTAACTACTGTTAGCTGTGTTTGTTAGCAACGGGTGCTATTTATCTGTGTTTGTTAGCAAGATAAGTCAAGAACCACAGGAAAGATTTTCTTTAAACTTACAGAAAGTAATTACTAAGTGGCCATTTACAAACTGTTAGCTGCAGGAGATGTTTAGAGCTAAAAAAAAATTTGATCTTTTAGCATCGTTGTTTGTTAGCGGTTAGCTACCGTAAACGGATACTATTTAGATAAATAACTCAAGATCTACAGGATAGATTTTCATCAAACTTACAGAACGTAATTACTTGGTGGTCATTTACAAACTGTGACCTGCATGAGACATTTGAGCTAAAATTCGATTTATTTATAATTTATTTGCACAGCACATGCGACGGTTTGGAAGAAGTCAAAGCGAAACAATTTAAATCCAGCTGATTTGAACATTTCGTGAATTTATTAAGGAACAGTTAAGCTCAGGAACCCTTGTGCTATAATGTCAGCTAAGAAATATATTTTTTAAGCGTTTATTTAGCTAAATTTTAAAGAAATAAAGCCGCCCCACCCGCGCGCGTGCACATGGCGAAACTACTTTTTTTAATCCAGCTGATTTGAACATTTTGTGAATTTATTAAGGAAAAGTTCAGCTAAGACACATCTTTGCTATAATTTTCAGCAAACAAATAATTGTTTTTACCGTGTTAATCTTGTAAAGTCCACCGTGCTCACTCGCTTCTGTGGGCGCCATTTTCAGCAGGGCAAATGAGGCACTGACGCATCGCGTAGCGGTGACGCTTAATAGATGCGACTTAAATAAAGGTGCAACCCGTTTATGGATTTTTCCAATTTATTGTCAATAATTGGACAAAGGGATCTATATAACGGTGCGACCTATCAGGCGGAAAATACGGTAAGTCTATGGCCCTCTAGTGGCTGAAAATGGTAGTGTTCAATATTTTCAGTCAGAATGAAAGAAATTGTCATATCTTGGTCAAAAATTGGGCTATAAATATGAGAAAATACATAAATTAGTTGCTTCAGTGTATAAGTTACAGGCACGCTAATCTATGTAAAAAAAAAACTGTGACTTACACAGTGAAAACTACGGTACAGGGAACCAGACTGCTCTGGCTCGACTTGGTCCAGATCCAGTCCCACCCGCTTTCAGCTCGGATCTTAGGATCTACTCTGCTGATGTTCCAAGTGAAGCGATAGACGATAACGTCCTGCTCTGAAGATCTGACTGCAGAACATTCAGCCGGTTCTGATGTCCTGGAAATCCCACAGCAGCCTCTTTATGATCTGGATCTTAATGACCACCATAAAAAAAATTATCTGAGCAACCCGTAACCTGACAGGAACTGTTGTAAAATACGGTGACGCAACAAACGTCTGGAACATCAAATACGAGTCAAAATATTTTGAGTTATATCAACATTTAGTCTGGAAAAGTCACAAAATGCACCAGGTTTAGTTTGAGAAATGTATTTATAGCCTAAAAATAACATATTCTCCTAAGGGAAAAATAAATATTTAGTTTCCATCAGAATAATTGTAAGATTCATATTAAACATAAAATTGTTGCATTTGAGATGTTTCACTAAACAACTGATAATGTATTACTTTGATTCAATAAAAATATCAAAGTCATTACTGGCAGCAGCAGAAATACTTCAACAAAGTATTTTCCCGAGGTGAACGTTCAGTCCTTTGGAAACTGTCCATCACGTCAGATTAGAACATTTCAGGGAATCCAGCTCCGTTTCAGATCCAGAGCCTTGATTTAAACCAGTTCAAGGTGTTTTGAAGGTCAAATCTGCAGCTCTCAGCTTTTATTGAGAATCACTTAAACCAACGGCCGGGAGAAGGAATACTGCACCTAACCACTAAAACACTCACGCTGCACTGACCGCAGCAGAGTAAGCCCATAAAAATACAATATTAAGACATACAGTGGAGAGAACAAGTATTTGATACATTATGCTGGTGAAGATTCTCAGTCATCCAGGACATGATAAATCAAAAAGGCGTTCAATTCAGGATCAACTGGACTTTATTTGTAACAAATAAAGTCCAGTTGATCCTGAATTGAACGCCTTTTTGATTTATTTGATACATTGCTGATTTTTCAGGTCTTCCCACTTGCAAAACATGTAGAAGACTGTAATTGTTATCATAGGTACTCTTCAACTGTGAGTGATGGAATCTAAAACAAAAATCCAGACAAATACATTGTATGATTTTTAAACAATTAATTCCCATTTTATTGTGTGACATAAGTATTTGATACACCAGAAAAAGGAACTTAATATTTGGTACAGAAACCTTTGTTTGCAATTACAGAGATGAGACGTTTCCTGTAGTTCTTGACAAGGTTTGCACACACTGCAGCAGGGATTTTGGCCCACTCCTCCATACAGATCTCCTCCAGAGCCTTCAGGTTTCGTGGCTGTCGCTGGGCCACACGGACTTTAAGCTCCCTCCAAAGATTTTCTATTGGATTCAGGTCTGGAGACTGGCTAGGCCACTCCAGCACCATAAGATGTTTCCTACGGAGCCACTCTTTAGTTGCCCTGGCTGTGTGTTTTGGGTCGTTATCATGCTGGAAGACCCAGCCACGACCCATCTTCAGTGCTCTTACTGAGGGAAGGAGGTTGTTGGCCAAAATCTCACGATACATGGCCCCATCCATCCTTCCCACAATACGGTGCAGTCGTCCTGTCCCCTTTGCAGAAAAGCATCCCCAAAGAAGGATGTTTCCACCGCCATGCTTCACGGTTGGGATGGTGTTCTTGGGGTTGTACTCATCATTCTTCTTCCTCCAAACATGACGAGTGGAGTTTAAACCAAAATGTTCTATTTTTGTCTCATCAGACCACATGACCTTCTCCCATTCCTCCTCTGAATCATTCAGATGGTCGTTTGCAAACTTCAGACGGGCTTTGACATGCGTTGGCTTGAGGAAGGGCACCTTGCGTGCACTGCAGGATTTTAATCCTTGACGGCGTAGAGTGTTACTGATTGTTTTCTTTTAGACTGTGGTCCCAGCTCTATTCAGGTCATTGACCAGGTCCTGCCGTGTAGTTCTGGGCTCATTCCTCACCTTCCTCAAGATCATTGATGCTCCACGAGGTGAGATCTTGCATGGCGCCCCAGACCGAGGAAGATTTTCCGTTATTTTGCATTTCTTCCATTTCCTAATAATTGCACCAACAGTTGTTGCCTTCTCACCAAGCTGCTTGCCTATTGTCCTGTAGCCCATCCCAGCCTTGTGCAGGTCTACAATTTTATCCCTGATGTCCTTACACAGCTCTCTGGTCTTGGNCAACATTTAGTCTGGAAAAGTCACAAAATGCACCAGGTTTAGTTTGAGAAATGTATTTATAGCCTAAAAATAACATATTCTCCTAAGGGAAAAATAAATATTTAGTTTCCATCAGAATAATTGTAAGATTCATATTAAACATAAAATTGTTGCATTTGAGATGTTTCACTAAACAACTGATAATGTATTACAGTTTGATTCAATAAAAATATCAAAGTCATTACTGGCAGCAGCAGAAATACTTCAACAAAGTATTTTCCCGAGGTGAACGTTCAGTCCTTTGGAAACTGTCCATCACGTCAGATTAGAACATTTCAGGGAATCCAGCTCCGTTTCAGATCCAGAGCCTTGATTTAAACCAGTTCAAGGTGTTTTGAAGGTCAAATCTGCAGCTCTCAGCTTTTATTGAGAATCACTTAAACAAACGGCCGGGAGAAGGAATACTGCACCTAACCACTAAAACACTCACGCTGCACTGACCGCAGCAGAGTTAGCCCATAAAAATACAATATTAAGACATAAATCTGCAAAAAAAGAAGAACCCTAAGACTATACTGAGATTAAAAAGTTATCTTAAATGTTAACTGATCTCCAAAAAGAATATCTAATAAGATAAAATGCAGGTTCAAACAATTACTACTAGAGCCTGACCGGCTCGTGGGCCGATATTTTGGACTGATATAGGCGTTTGGGAACATATCAGTATAACTAGACCTGTCACGATAAATTCATTCATTCAACCTTTTTTTAGTCAGGTTAATCTCATTGAGCCTTGAGGACTCATTTAGAGAGACCTGTCTACAAACTAAAGAATGATGACAACAGTAACAGTAGAGTTTCCTTAAACAGTCAACAATAGACAAACATAAGAGAGAAATACAGATTTTTTAAATTAAAAAAATTAAAACAAAGTAGCAAAGTAGCAAGAAATTACAAGGTAGATGTGGAAAATCAAAAACAGGAACATGTCTGCGTTGGTTTTTGCCAGCATTCCAACGATAACAAATTCTGCTGGGCGATTCACCGTCTCAGGAATTATTGCGATAAATGATAATATTGTTTGAAATTTGACAGTAATTAATAATTACTGTCAAATTTAAGAAGAGATTTTGTTTTGTTAGCACAGTGACGCAACTGGTAGACCTGCTGCCTCTCAGCGAGAAGGTTGCCGGTTCAAATTCCGGTCCGGGGGCCTTTCTGGGTGGAGTTTGCATGTTCTCTCCGTGCATGCGTGAGTTTCCTCCGGGTACTCTGGTTTCCTCCCACAGACCAAAACGTTAGGCTGATTGGTAACTCTAAATTGTCCCTAGGTGTGAGCGAGAGAGTGAATGGTTGTTTGTCTCGTTTGTCTCTATGTGTCCCTGTGATGGACTTGTGACCCGTCCAGGGTGTACCCCGCCCCTCGCACTGTGATTGCTGGACATGGGCACCGGCGACCCCCGTGACCCAAAAATGGAAGAAGCGAGTAAAAGATAATGGATGGATGTCGTTTTGTTTTGTGTGTAGTACCTTTTTTGACCACTGGATGGCAGTATAAGACAGTTTGAACTGAAGGATGGATAGGTAGGGAGCGAGCAGCGTGTCTCAAGAAAAATGGGAGGGACATGGGCCGTCTCTCCTTCCTTTAATTTGGTTCTCAAAATGGCGGACGCTCTGTGTGGTTTGAGTGCTTTAGGATTTTTCCCACAAAGCTTTTAAATAAAAAAAATGTGTAAACAAGTTCTCAGCTTCTTTTTGCAGAGAAAAACAACTTTTTACACAAAGGCACGGGTTTCAACCGTGTATTTTTGGAGCTCTGACGGCCTGTTAGCTTAGCTCGCAGCTTAGATTCTCAGCTTAGCTGCTTTTAATGATCCAAAAACGTGAGTTTGGACGGTTAAAACAGATTTTAAAGCGAAAAGAGAAAGGGAGGGGTCAGTGAAGAGCACCGGAGTTGAGCCTTTTATCATCCAGTGTCTTCAGTAGAACGAAAGAGACATGAAGAAATGATAAAGCCGATAAATGAAAATGAGGTTGATAATTTTCATTTATCATGCGACTGATTGATTTATTGTTTATTGCAACAGGCCTAGGTATAATTGTCCCATTATGCGCCGATAAACACTGGGAACAAGCTGTGCCCTTACTGGCAAATGATGTAAGTGTACAATGTATCCAGCAGAGGGCGCATGAGGACAACTTTCAAGTCAGGACCGTTCACCTAACTTTCACTTTCAGTGCAGCTGAAGCAGCGAGCAATACCGTGTAGCATATTTTACTGAACAGAGCATGGTAAGTTTATTTTTAAACTGATCTGTAAAATAAAATAAATCAGTAATAATAAATTCTCTTCAATCCTCCAACCTGCTTGTCATTAGCTACATGACTCTCAAGTTAACAAGCTAACATTTAGATAACCTAGCATAGACTATTGCCTTGTAAACTTTATCCAGATCGATAAATCTAACGTAGAGGTAAAAAATATATCAGTTAAGTTATATTTGTTGTCCTCAGTGAAATGCATTGTTTGTCTGAAATTTTTACTTCTCTGCTAAGAAAATAACCTCTGCTTTGGTCAATACAATTAGACCTTCTCCATACATGACTGACTACACAATGAACAGGAAGGTGTTTCTTTATTTAATTTATATTTTTGTTGCACACTTGATATTTTAAGGTGAATAGTGGAGGACAGAAAATGTGAATGCATGTTAGGAAGACTGTTTCAAGACTTCATATTAAAACAGGTTTAAAAGTAGCTGTTAACTTTGATTCTTGGGGGGTGGACAAAGATTAAAAGATATATCAGTTATCGGTAGGGCTGAACGATTTTGGAAAATAAACTAATTGCAATTTTTTTTCTATAAATTGCAATTGCAATTTAAAACGCGATTATTTTTTAAATATCTTCTCAAGTATTTTTCAACAAACAGAAGCAATACATCAATCTGTTTTATAATAAACAATGTCAGATTTATTTAAAGCGGATATTACAATAAAGCAAACAAATCTATGCCTTTTCTTTTCACCATTTCTATTTTTTCTTGTTTCATAAACATAATAGTAAACATGTTAAGTGAACTTCCTAACTACTGTCTGAACTTCACATGACAGTCAATAAATAAATATAAAGAATTAGATATTTAAAAAATTACTGTTTGAAGTTCAAACAGTTGGGTCAGTGATCCCTGTCGGCTGATACTTTGCTTACTTGAAGTTGAAGCACTGGTTGTTGTCATTCTAGCCATGCAACTAGGGATGCACCGATACCAGATTTTTGAAAACCGAGTACAAGTACAAGTACTTACATTAAAGTACTTGCCGATACCAAGTACCGATACAAGTACTAATTAATATTTTTTTAAATCATTCTAATTAACTTAAACTGTTTATTTTCATTAGACACTTCAAACATAAATAAACAAAGTACATTACTATTGGTAATCTGTAAAGTATGTCCAAACTTGTACAAAAAAATAAAATGTTTTACATTTGAACTCTTACATAGTCAATGAAATGAAATGAAACTGGTATCGGGTCCTGTAGTATCGGAGCCCTTTTATGAGTACGAGTACGAGTAAACGCACATGGTATCGGACCGATACCCGATACTGGTATCGGTATCGGTGCATCCCTACATGCAACCATCGTAAATGTCTTTGTGGTGTTTTTTAAGTGTTGATAAAAATTTGTGTCATGTGACCAGTCAAATTGCAGCCTTCACAATTAGAAAATCTCATTTTATCATATTACAATATTATTGCAAATGCAATTAATTGTTCAGTCCTAGTTATCGGCATTGGCTTTCCGCTCCCAATATCAGAATTTGTGATTGGCAACGTTTCCATCAGTCGGGCTCTAATTACTACTACTAGAAAACATATTTTATTTTCCCATTTGTCTGCAAATTAATGTCCAAATACCACGAGTTTAGTTTATAATATTAAATATTTAGTAAAAAAGTGATGTTTGTGAAAGCTCCTTACAACAGGACTTGTAAAGTACGTTGGATAGAGTCTACAAATATCAGCTGCTGATAATTAAAGCATCAACAAGGTCAACACAACAAAGCTGTTAAAGCACTTTGTACAACAAAAACTGCTGAAGTTACAGCTTCAAACCTGAGCAAAACAAGAGAAAGTTCTACTTTACCTTTTCGGTCAAGTTGAACATCATAACCCTGACCTTTGACCCTGACTTTAGTGACTCTGCTCTGGATCAGCACAATTTAAGCACCAGTTTTCCAGGCCCGCAGCGACACGCGAGCTGTTTAAATAAAACAGGAAGAACTGGTTGTGAGTCAGCTGTGGCTCTACTCCACCTGTGTTTTAGAGGAAGAGATGTTCGAGTTGAGCCAACGGAGGGTGAGCAGAATCTCCAGGGAGGCTCAGGTTAATCAAAAAACCAGGAAGTGATGGCTGTAATCTTTGTTTGGTGGAGTTTATTGCTCTATTCACGAAGCTCTTACTCATTTTTAACACCTTCTTATGTAACTTTGTTATTGCCCTGATCAAACACACAGATCTGTGAGAGTTCATTAACGGTCTCAACCTCCGCTCTACAGAAAACAACTGGATTATTGTTGTTTGAAGAAGGATTAGGTCGCTTATTTGTGGCAAACATGGCAGATGAAAAGAAACTACAGGCTTATCTTACTGTTCTTGTTTTAGTTGGTTTGTTTGAACAAAACTTTAATTACTCCGGTTAATATTATTGGAAAATTAATTTAATACAGTATTTCTATTTGACTGCTGTCTTGTAGATAAAAATGTACCATAAATATTTTGTTAGGTTTAAAGGTTGAGAGAGTTCAACCAGTCGTTTCTGGTGAAGAAAAGACGGCTTCAAGCGATCACTTGACTTTTGGCAAAAAAACAAAAGAAAAGTCCAGATCAGTGATGAAGAAGAGGAATTTAATAAATTTGTGTCTCATACAAAACAGTCCGCCGCCGGGCAGTTTATTGTGAGACAACGCGCGCGCGTAAGCGGTCGTAACATTTGAGCTTGGTGCGTTCACGCCCGCGTTCAAAGGCTTGTGCCGCGGCGTTCGCACGGCGTGCAGCGGCGTTCGGCCCAACGCAGAGCTATACAGTACTGGGGGCTTTAGTCTACACTTCTGATTTGACCTGTCACGATAACAAATTCTGCTGGGCGATTAATTGTCGGGTCTCGGCCTGAGGGATGGGCGTCCCCGGTGCCCGAGCCTCTGTGACCGGCCCTGGGGCTACGTCGGTGCAGCGGGCTCCGGAGGGGGCCTGTGTATTTGTCGCGGCTGACCCCGGCGGGGTCATTGTGTGTGGTCGCTGGTGGGGTTCGTCCGGTTCTTCCCCTTGGTCGGATCTGGGGAGTGGACGAGTGGCTCGTCCTGTTCGGGTGGTCCTGGGGACTCTGGGCTCGGGGTCCTTCCTGGGGTCTTGGGCTTTGATCGCCCCTTCGTCTGTCTCGGGCTTTGGGGGGACGGGTCTCTGATGCTTCACAGTCGCTACTAAATGTTCTATTGGAGGAACCTTATTCACTTATGCATGCTCACAACCACACACAAATGGATGCAGGGATGTATATGTAGATATATGTAGATGGGTATATAAATGAATATAAATATATATGTATGTATACTGTATATATATTTGTAGGTATGGGTATGTGTATTTATAGAAATCTACTGCAAGGTCATGAATATTATCAGTCTTTATGCTTGTATGTTTCGTTGCTGTGTTCTGTCATGTGCTTTGCAGGATTGTGGACGGAGGTTGGGTGTGTTTGCCTTGTGCTCTTTTTGTGGATAATTGTTGTTTTGTTGTCTTACTTTCTCTTTTCTTTCTTTCTCTCAAAAAAAATAAAAAATAAATACATATTGGAGTGAGAGGATGGCTATAAGGTGTGAAGGGAGGCCATCTATAAATGGAAAAAAAATAAAATAAAATAAAAATAACATCATAACATGTACACTTTGATTGGTTCTTCAACTTCCTATAAAATAAACGTAAAAATATGGAAATTACGCATCCGCAATTTCGCAAGCCGACGAGTATTTAAGGGACAACAGATAAGTTATGAGATCGCAATTAACTTATGTCTGAGGGCACTTTAGGCGTAGAACTGGGTTTTCTCCTGAGTGAAGACAAGTGTCTTCTCTCCTTCATTGTGTGCTCAGTCCAACAAAATCTCATCTCAACCCTCAACTCAACTCAATCATTTCAGGCAAGTGAGAGCTTTTGAAGAAAGCCTGACTTCCGGTACTCGCCCCCTTTTTATTGGTTAGTGGAAGTAGGAGGAGAAATGAAGTTAGACGGAAGATTAAAAGACGGACGCCAGTTTTATGATTTAAACTTATTAACTGTCTAACACTTTTAAAAAAATACTGAAAAGATCATGTTGACCTGTTCTTGGATTAAACGGAGTCCTTTGATTATCAAAATATTGAAAATAATAATGATAATAAAATAAAAGAAGATTATTCTTTTGATTATTTGAACAAGGACAAAAATAAAGAGTCTCTTGGTGAGATAATTTGTGTCCTGGATTCAAATTAATGGGATAACAGTGTTCCGTCCTTCACTGAAGGTTTTCAGAGAAAGAGGTGCATCACTACAATGGATAGTGAGGGAGCGAGCAGCGTGTCTCTTTAAGAAAAATGGGAGGGAGGCCCCTTGACGTGACATGGGCTGTCTCTCTTTGGTTCTCAAAATGGCGGACGTTCAGTGTGGTTTGAGCTCTTTAGCATTTTTCACACAAAGCTTTTAATTAAAAAAAATCAGTAAACAAGTTCTCAGCTTCTTGTTGCAGAGAAAAACAACTTCTTACACGAAGGCACGAGTTTCAACCATGAATTTTGGAGCTTCGACAAGATGGAGTTTTTTTTCCCCCCGAGGTCGGCCTGTTAGCTTAGCTCGTAGCTTAGCTGCTTTAAATATTAAATATACCCGATATTAAAATTGCAAAGTCAATATCTATATTTAAGATAATGATTAAAACAAATTTTCTGAACAAATATTCATAAATTGGTTTATATGCAAATTACTATACAGTATATGGTATTGTGTGAGAAATCATTCATTATCTTATATTTTTTATATGCGATTGCTATTTGAATTGATTGTTTGAATTAATTTTGTTTGAAGAAGAGGCAGATATAATAAGATTATTTTCTTCTTCTGTCTCCTTTCATTTCATGTATTGTTTTGTTTTATAATGTGGTTTTGTAAATAATTTTCTTGTGTCTTTTTAAATTTGAAATGAATAAATTTAATAAAAAATAAAATGATCCAAAAACACTATTTTGGACGATTAAAACTTATTTTAAAGAGAAAGAGAGGAGTCAGTGAAGAGCACCGGAGTTGAGCCTTTTGTCGTCCAGTATCTTCAGGAGAAAGAGACGCGAAGAAACAATGAAGTCAATAAATTAAAATTATCAACCACATTTTAATTTATCATGCAGTTAATTGATTTATCGCGATAGGCCTAATCACAAACAACAACAATGACGAATATCAACTTTTATGGCTGGTAATAATTTAAAAATGGTTGTTTTTCTTCCCTCGGTGGATGTTTTGACATTACTAAGACGTAAAATCGGCACTGAAGTGCGGTATAAAAGCTCAAAAAGGTGTTTTGGTGTTCAGGACGCTGTCATTTGCTCACAGATATAACCACGCTCGCAGCGAGGCACAACTAAAGGGATAATCTGTGTAATTACAGAGCGGTTTTGCTCAAATAACGGCCCTGAAGTGTCCACACGTGTTACTTTTTAACATTTGCTTCAATGACTGTGGTAAAGAAGAATGTTTGTAATAATCTAATAGTCGTTCGTGTCGTCACCCTCCTCTGATTTAACTTGGAGCGCGTGTGAACTTTGACCCGAGCGGCGATGCGCTCTCATGTTGGTTCAAGGATTTATGTCTTTGTGTTGAAGGCGTGTCCACCCACTCAAACCACACGGCTGCCGTGCACTCAACACATCCACGAGTCCTGTGTGCAACAACAACGCTCCTCACTTCAACATGTTCAGACGTTACTTTCAGAAAACATTCATGGTTTCTATTCTTGGTTCTAACCGCTCCACATTAAAAATAGCAAAGAATTCATCTGGGTCATAGGATCTACAAGTTCCTGACGAGAATCTTGGAATAGTTGCGTTAAAGCGATTCTTAAAAGAGGGTTGAAGAAAACATCATTTCAGATCAGACAACCTTTTCAGCTCTGAGCAGTTTTACAGAACACAACAAACCTGAGTAAATCTGAAGTGAAATAAAAATCCATCCACAGACACGAGGGAAAAGGACGTCCAGCCTCTCTCAGACGTGGGGTTTTACATTTCAGGATACAGGTAGTCCCCGACTTACGAACAAGTTCCATTCCAACGCCCGTTCGTAAGACTTAAGTCGGAAAATACGTTCAAACGGCGCCTCATACGTACAGTACTGTATTTTTACCAAGCACTTCGCATATCCTATCACATTACCCTACATAATTATCAAAAAACACATACCGTACTTTTCGGCGTATAACACATCTTTTTTTACTAATTTGAATGTACTGCGTGCTATACGCCGAAGCGTGTTATTTATGGATTTTTTCGCATATTTTTAGACCCATTTTTGGCTCTGATATCGCCGTTTTTCATTTTGGCCAAAAAATTGTGCAGTACCACTTTTGTCCGCTAGGGGGACACTTCCAGAGGAGTACACCAACCGTTTCTAGCTCATGTGTCCGAAAAAAGCCTCCTCTGCTCGGACTGCTCTGTCGCTGCCCGGCCTCCTGCTCTGGAGGTAAGAACTTTTAGCTGTGTTGTTAGCTGTGTTTTTTAGCAAGATAACTCATAAACCACACCGCGGATTTTCTTGAAACTTACAGAGCGTAATTATTTGGTGGTCATTTACAAACTGTTAGCTACAGAAGATATTTAGAGCTAAAAAAAAATTGCTCTTTTACGGTAGCTTTGTTGTTAGCGGTATAGCTACCGCAAACAGATACCTACTGTTTAGATAAACAGCTCTTAAACCGCTCAACGGATATTTTTTAGGTTTTCAGAGTGTAATTATATGGGTTTCATTTACAAACTGTTGACCTGTATAAGACATTTGAGATAAAATTCAATTTTTTATTCGTTTTTTAAGAGACGGAATCGTCTCGTAGCTTCGGTTTTATTTCCGTTTATATTGTTATAAATAATAAACCACTCGGTGGATATTTTTTCTGCTTACAGAGTGTAATTATATAGGTTTCATTTACAAACTTTTGACCTGTATAAGACATCTGAGATAAAATACAATTTATTTTATAGTAGTGCACACGACCGTTTGGAAGACGTCAAACCGAAACAATTTAAATTCAGCAGATTTGAACATTTCGTGAATTGATTAAGGAACGGTTAAGCTCAGGAACCCTTGTGCTATAATGTCAGCTAAGAAATATATTTTTTTATCAGCAAACAAATAATTGTTTTTACCATGTTAATCTTGTAAAGTCCTTCCATGCTGGCTCGCTTCTGTGGCCGCCATTTTCAGCAGGGCAAATGAGGCGCTGACGCGTCGCGTAGCGGTGACGCATAATAGATGCGACTTATAGGGCGAAGCGTGTTATTTATGGATTTTTCCAATTTAATAATAATGTCCTTTTTTTGTCATCTGTGTATGTTTCCCATACACAGACGAAATTCGTCTCTGCATTTAACCCAACCACCACCAGGTGGTGCAGTGAGCAGCCATAGAAAACGCCCGGGGAGCTGGAGAAATAGGTGTGCACTCATAGACACCCCAAGGTGTGTAGTGGCCGGGGCGCGAACCTGCGTCCTTCGGGTCCCAAGTCGGAAGCCCTGCCACTACACCATCTTGGCCCCAATATTATTGACAATAATTGGACAAAGCGGGTTATACACAAAAGCGTGTTAAACGCCGAAAAGTACGGTACATTCTGAGCCATAATGAAGGAAAAAAAAGAGTTAATTTCTTACTGGGAGCTGGTGAGCTTCCTGCAGCTTCACAGCGTTTACAGCAACGTCTGTTAGCATGTTAGCTCGTTGCTCAGCTGTCTCCTGTATTTCCACGTGCGGTCCAGCGGTCCAGAGTTAGCATATTTAGCATATTAGCTCATCCTGACCTCCTCTGCTCCGGTCTGCCTGAGGACTCCTGTAAGTATCCAGCACGTCAAGCTCCCCACTCCCTCCCTCCTGTTCCTGTAAGTTTCGTTTCGGTACCGTATTATTTGGGCAGCACGGTGGCACAACTGGTAGAGCTGCTGCCTCTCAGCGAGAAGGTTGTCAGTTCAAATCCCGGTCCGGGGCCTTT
>JBBPBX010019788.1:0-44094 GCA_038048925.1 Garcialebias charrua | reverse complement strand
AGGGATGTAACGGTACGCTAAAATCACATTTTGGTTCGGTTCAGTTTCAAGGAGGGCTTGGTTTGGTTAATTTTCGGTATATAAAAAAAAAAAAGATTTACAAAACGTTTATTTTGAAAATAGGCCAAGTAAGCAATACATTTGTAGAAAAATAAATAAAAGCGACCCATCTGGATGATATTTTAAATAAACGGCACTCTTTAAAATAAATAAACTATACAGTATTAACAATAAAATTTGTAATAAATACAATAACATTCAGAACCAGAACAATAAGCAGCAACAGACTGTTTACAATCTAATCAAGTTTTTAAGTTTTTGTCAAAAAAAAACCAACTTGTCTACATTTTCTGCCAAAAGCACAGATCTAGTTGCAGTGAATATCTCCAGTGGTGGAGAAACTCATCTCTATAACAACAGGTGGCAGGAATAAAGAGGTAGAGCTTTGCTCATTTTGCAGTGAGGCTGTATTTGTCATTACTCACAACCTCTTCTTGGACCTGCTCCCCCAGGTGGGACAGGTCCCTGGAAAAGTTCAAAGTTCAGGCATCACAGACTTCTACTGGAGGTGATCTGGTGGATGTCCCTGAACAGGAAGAAGACTCAGCTGCTATCTCTGTCCCAGACTGGAAATAAAACACAAAGAGGTAAAAAAAAAAGAGTTAATAAGATTATAACTTTAAATTTAAAAAGGTTAATTAGATAATAAAAGAACAATACCTCTTCTTGAACGGTTTTTATGAGGTGGTAGAATCTCTAAGTCATCATCATCCTCATCATCCTCATCATCAGGGCTTTAATCTACTCCAGGGCTTGTAGACAATATCAGTTTTAGCTTTTTCATAAAGGGCTGAACTTTTTGGCTGAAGTGTTGATGTGATGTCGTAGCGGGGCTCAAGAACTTTAAAGCCGGCGCAACGACATTCAGACGTAGATCCAGAGCTTTAAAAACTCCTACAGTTTGTGTTATTGATCTTTGTTACACTTTGTAGCACTTTGAGATTTTTATTAATGAAAAGTGCATTATAAATTGAATTCATTATTATTATTATTATTATTGATCTGGACCATTCTGAATTACCTGATGAAGGTTGTTTAAATGCTGTTGTTAGCGGTCTTTGCAACAAGCTGCTTTTCTTGCTTGTAAAAGACATTCACGCTCGGATTATGTCATTTCAAGTGCGTTAACAAGTTAGACATGTTTTCTGCTGCCGATCCGATCTCCGTGAAACAACGTCGACACACAACTTTGGATTTGTTCACGTCTTTCAACAAGAAAGCCATAATGTTCTCAAACAGGAGACCGCAACAAAATGCTAAGCTAATTGCTAGCGTGCTGCAAGATAATAGCGCCGTGCTGAAACACGCCTAGGAACTTTAATTCTGCAGCGCATAATCTCCCGTTAATAAAATTTAATGAGTGAAAAAATAACCGAAACGGTACACAGGTGGACCGAACCGAATGTACCGTACCGAAACGTTTTGATACACCCACGTGTACCGTAACACCACTAATCCTCTCACAGAAAATTTTGTATAACAGAGATGCCATTTCCTGCATTTTGGTTTATTTTAACAGGTTGTTATACATCAACATTTACCTACATTTGTAAACACTTAATAAAATCACTCTTTTGGAGAAGAACAGCAAGTTGTGTGTCAATGAACAGCTCTAATTCTGTCAGGTGTCCTAAACCCCCCTCCTCCCTCCCCTCACGGTTCTGAGCTGAACTCTTCTTTGATCTTGCTCCAGTCTCTGTTGTCGGACAATCAATCCATCCATCCATCCATCCATCCATCCATCCACATCTATTTTTATTAAAGTAAATTGGACTGTCTTTTTGACGTTTTAATTGCTGTTGTTATTTTGACAAATTAGCGCAGTTGTTTTGAAGTGACATAATGTGAATATTACATCAAACATTTCTCTCTTTGTATTTAATTTATTTTTTACAATAAGCTTTTTTGAATTTATTATGTCTGAAATGTAGCAGGAGTTCCGACACCTGCTGATGTGTGCGCTCTGTAGAGCTGTCTAGAGACGTTTCTGTGTGTAACGTGCACTGTCGCAAGGCATTTATTTATTCTGTTGAATAAATGATCGTTTCTGTTTCGGGGGTCTGAGAGGAGGAGGAGACGGGGTGTTTTTCAGTGCACAGCCCCACTTTAGGGACAATATTTGGAGAGGAGGACGAGAGAAGGACTTCGCTCCATCCTCACTCCGCCCTGCCTGGAAGCTCCTCTCCTCCTCCTACTTGAAGGAGCCTGTAGCTGGTGAGCTGTGCGCGCTGCGGCTGGAACATCAACAGACTGGGTCCACCGGGCTAAGGGCAACGTCTCCCCTCATTGTATTTTTTAATAAATAATAAAAATAAAAATGTGTGATGACTTTGAACTTTTAGGGGCTGAGTTGGCGGATCCGATGAAAGAGTTGCCGGATCTGAGCGGTCCAAATGAGAGTTCCCGGATCTTGTTCCAGCAAGATCCAGCTCAAATTAACCACTGTATGTATATATACATAAATGTGTGTGTGTGTGCGTGCGTGTGTGTATGTCTATTTTGGAGTTATAGCCCCCCCACCAGAAAAAACTCCACCTTCTGCCACTGCTTTTCTTACTTTTACCTAAGCTAGCCTTCTGCTGCCTTTATAGTTAATTTTAAAGTTTTGCACATTTTAACTTGTAGACAGTATTTAGAAAAATTGTATTTAATCTATTAATACTTTTAGCTTTAAGCTGGACTTTTACTGAGTTAGATTATGTATTTAGCTCCTTTGTCACGGTCAGCGGCCCCGCTGACCCCCTCCCTTTAGCCTGACCCTTCTGTCCTCACACTTACTCCTTTCTGTCTTATTTTTTGCCCCTTCTGTCCACAATCTTATTTAGTTCATCCCAGTAATGCCTGTCACCCTTCCTCTGCCCCTGACACCCTTCTGTCCACAATCTTATTTAGTTCATCCCAGTAATGCCTGTCACCCTTCCTCTGCCCCTGACACCCTTCTGTCCACAATCTTATTTAGTTCATCCCAGTAATGCCTGTCACCCTTCCTCTGCCCCTGACACCCTTCTGTCCACAATCTTATTTAGTTCATCCCAGTAATGCCTGTCACCCTTCCTCTGCCCCTGACACCCTTCTGTCCACAATCTTATTTAGTTCATCCCAGTAATGCCTGTCACCCTTCCTCTGCCCCTGACACCCTTCTGTCCACAATCTTATTTAGTTCATCCCAGTAATGCCTGTCACCCTTCCTCTGCCCCTGACACCCTTCTGTCATATTTTTTGCCCCTTCTGTCCACAGTCCTATTTAGTTCATCACAGTAATGCCTGCCACCCTTCCTCTGCTCCTGTCTCTCTGCACCATGCCTTCCCTGCTTAATCAGTTAATCTGTACATGCCTCCCTGCTTAATCTTCATGTTCTTTGTTCCTCTGCCCTTCTGATTTCTGTTCTTTGTCTCTGTCATTTCAGTCTCTGTCATTTCAGTCTCTGTCATTTCAGTCTCTGTCATTTCAGTCTCTGTCATTTCAGCCCTGATTCGACTCATCTGCTCACTCTTTCTGCCCCTCATGTCATTGTTTGTTTTTCCTGCTGTGTTTTGCTTTTCACCCATCTGTCATTGCTCACAGCCTTTCCTGTCAGTCAACTGTTCACCACACCCCTTCTGCCTCAGCTTAGCAATCAGTCTTCATTCATCCCACCTGTTCAGTCAGCTCAGCATTTAAGCTCCTGCCATCCACTACAGTTTGTCCAGTCATTGAGTTTTTGGTTGCAACTGTTATCACAGACAACACGGTCCTTCTCTGTTCATGCCTGAATCCTTACCCATCCTGTTTGCCTACCTAAATCTTAGTTTGTAAGTTTTTGCCGCCACGCCGGCTTTTTGTTTTGTGTTGTTTGAAAAATAAACGTTTTATTTTAAGAACAAATCTCCTGCTTCGGTCATCCTGCCTGCTTTTTGGGTTCAAACCTAATGGATCGTGACAGAATGACTGGACCAACTGAACCCAATGGTAAGATGATCACTTTGTTTGAGTTTTTTGCCCGTGAGGCTGAGAAGACTGCCCAGAGGGAGAGAAAGGAGGAGAGGAAAGACCTGTTCAGGGGAACCCGCCTGGCTATAAAGCCTGTTTCCTCCTATCCACCTCAGTGGCTTCATGAGGGACCTTCAGAGGAGGAACCAGACACTGACGAGGAATACTGGTTCCCCTCTGCTCCAAGCTCACGCCTCCGAGGTCAGAGGGGTCGACAATGGTCTCAGTTCGGCTCTCGCTCGCAGGAGGAGCGTGGGGGGGTGTTGCTGGAGGGGCAGTACAGCCCTGATTCACCAGAGGTGCAGAAACGTTGGCAGGCTTATGTGGAGGCAAGGTACCTGCGTTCGCCCAGCCATGAGGAGGTCCAGACGGTCGCTCCTCACACCTGCCTGCCTGAGGGGGTCACTTCACCGGCTCTCTTGACTCCTCCACCACCTGCTGAAGCTTTGTCACGTCCAACACCCACCTGTCCAGCTTGTCACCGCCGCAGAAGGAGAGGTCGACGTGGGACCCAGACCGTCCCTCTGCCCGGGTCACCCATCCCTGCTCCTGAAGCTCCACTGACCATCTCGTCGCCCGCTGCCGCCACAGGGACTCCACTGACCTCCATGTCGCCCGCTGCCGCCGCAGGGGCTCCACTGACCCCCATGTCGCCCGCTGCCGCCGCAGGGGCTCCACAGACCTCCACGTCACCCGCTGCTGCTGCAGAGACCACTGTTATTATCCAACAGATTGAGAGACTACTTAATGCTGCTACCAATAACCCTGATCCTCAATATAAATTCAGAACATATTCCATCATGGAGCATTTAATTACCACTAGTACTAAGTTAATACCAAACCCAGGCCGCACTCAACTATTGACATTAGTGACATTAGTGACATTACTGCAAGAAGAGAAGTAGCCTCCTTATTGTCTACTGCTGAGCCTAAATCCTCCACGTCGGCTGCTGCAGAGGAGGCCCCACAGCTCTTCACGTCGGCTGCTGCAGAGGAGGCCCCACAGCTCTCCACATCGGCTGCTGCAGAGGAGGCCCCACAGACCTCCACGTCGGCTGCTGCAGAGGAGGCCCCACAGACCTCCACGTCGGCTGCTGCAGAGGAGGCCCCACAGCTCTCCACATCGGCTGCTGTCAGAGGAGGCCCCACAGCTCTTCACATCGGCTGCTGCAGAGGAGGCCCCACAGACCTCCACGCCTGCTGTGTCTCCAGAGCTCCTCATGTCTCCAGAGGGACCCCCTCAAGTTTCCCGTGCCGTGGGCTCTGAACTTGTCACCGAAGACTCATCATTGGCACCCAACCACGCATCGGCTGCTGCAGGACTCCCATCTGACCAAGCAGCTGCCAGCATCGCCCTCTCTGACCAAGCAGCTGCCAGCATCGCCCTCTCTGGCCCAGCAGCAGCTGCCAGCACCGCCCTCTCTGGCCCAGCAGCTGCCAGCATCGCCCTCTCTGGCCCTGTTCTGCCCCTGTTCTGCCCTTCTTCGAACTCTGGTCCAGCTCTGGACATCCGCCCGAACCCTGGCCCCGCTCTGGAAGGTCCCCGGGACGTCTGCCTGATCTTTGGCCTCGCTCTGGACGGCCCCCGGGCTGTCCCTTGTTTTGCACGTAGCCCAAGGCCGTTTATGTGTATTTGTGTTTTGGTTTCTCCTTGCTCCCAGGTCTGGTCCTGTCGGGTTTTGTTTAGGTATTTTACCCTTGCCCTCTGTCCTTGTGTTTGCCCCCTCCACCCGCCCTGTTCTAGCTTGGGTTCCTTCTTTTTTCTGGTAGGTCCGTCAGGATGCCGGACCTTAAAGGGGGGCTATGTCACGGTCAGCGGCCCCGCTGACCCCCCTCCCTTTAGCCTGACCCTTCTGTCCTCACACTTACTCCTTTCTGTCTTATTTTTTTGCCCCTTCTGTCCACAATCTTATTTAGTTCATCCCAGTAATGCCTGTCACCCTTCCTCTGCCCCTGACTCCCTTCTGTCATATTTTTTGCCCCTTCTGTCAATAGTCCTATTTAGTTCAGCCCGACTCCCCTCTGTCATATTTTTTGCCCCTTCTGTCCATAGTCCTATTTAGTTCAGCCCGACTCCCCTCTGTCATATTTTTTGCCCCTTCTGTCCATAGTCCTATTTAGTTCATCCCAGTAATGCCTGTCACCCTTCCTCTGCTCCTGTCTCTCTGCACCATGCCTTCCCTGCTTAATCAGTTAATCTGTACATGCCTCCCTGCTTAATCTTCATGTTCTTTGTTCCTCTGCCCTTCTGATTTCTGTTCTTTGTCTCTGTCATTTCAGCCCTGATTCTACTCATCTGCTCATTCTTTCTGCCCCTCATGTCATTGTTTGTTTTTCTTGCTGTGTTTTGCTTTTCACCCATCTGTCATTGCTCACAGCCTTTCCTGTCAGTCAACTGTTCACCACACCCTTCTGCCTCAGCTTAGCAATCAGTCTTCATTCCTCCCACCTGTTCAGTCAGCTCAGCATTTAAGCTCCTGCCATCCACTACAGTTTGTCCAGTCATTGAGTTTTTGGTTGCAGCTCTGTTATCACAGACAACACGGTCCTTCTCTGTTCATGCCTGAATCCTTACCCATCCTGTTTGCCTACCTAAATCTTAGTTTGTAAGTTTTTGCCGCCACGCCGGCTTTTTGTTTTGTGTTGTTTGAAAAATAAACAAGTTTTATTTTAAGAACAAATCTCCTGCTTCGGTCATCCTACCTGCTTTTTGGGTTCAAACCTAATGGATCGTGACATCCTTTCTACTTTTAGCCAATATTTTGCTACATTTAGCTAGACTTTTATTACTTTAACTTTCAAGCCATTCTTATAACATAACCAGTGTTGTTTTTTTTTTTTTTGGCTTTTAGCAACATTTTGCTACTTTTAGCTAGCCTTTTATTTAGCCTTTTTTTCCTGCTTGCTCTTGACGAAGGCAGACACTTTTGCCTCCCACTCCTGCTCTTTGTCCTGTGCACCCTATTGGGGTCTCTCTTTACATATCTTCCGAACTGTAAATTATGGATCTGGTAAGCGCAATTGATAAAATTTTCTCGATGAGAAGATAGGGCAAAGGAGAGCCCTCTTGCCCTGATGGGACACTTGCAGCTGGATACACAATGGATTCCTGGGAGTAGTGGAAGATTGTGTGTCTGCCTGTATTGTCAGTCGAGGATAATAATAATAATAATGAATTCAATTTATAACGCGTTTTTCATTAGTGAAAATCTCAAAGCGCTACACACATTCATACACCGGTAGCGGCAGACTACCATGCAAGGTGCTTTCCAGTCCTACCGGGAGCAACTCGGGGTTAAGTGTCTTGCCCAAGGACACAACAACACATGGTGTGGGGAACCGGGATTCGAACCGCCAACCTTCCAATCGGGGGACGACTGCCATTACCACTACGCCACGGCCGCCCCTGATGGATGTAGAAGACGCGTACATAATTGGATTTATGATAACAGGATTTCTGCTTTTTGGAATTGGCGGTTACCTGGCATATCGGCAAATGCGAAAAATGTTGGCAGCTGTTCTGGCCATTGTAAAGCTGCCTGGCATGAAGGAATGTGCCGTGCGGAGAACACTTAAGACTCAGATGCTGTGTGAGCTGAGCTGTAAGCTGGATGCGATTTCTGAGAATCGCAGACGACTTGCGGCTCCTGAAACTTGCTGGCAGGAAGTAATCGACATTGGAGAAGCTACAAGCTTGGCCCGGTGGTGCTGGGCACAAACTTTGATTGTTTGGAGTCATCACTGAGACAGACCAGTAGAATTATAAGGCAAACTGAAAATCAAGCAGACCCAAAATAACGGTTATCTGAATTTGGCTCCCCCGTGTTGGCCTTGAATTGGCCAACTATCTCAAACTCTCCTGAATGTTGTGAACAAGAAGCTCTGCTCCCCCCCTTTCCCGAGGACATCTGTGGACCTGTGTCAGAGCTGAGCCAGCTGATAGACATTGCACCATCTCTTATCAGGAGTATGGAAATATCTAGCAGTGTCCAAGGAAAAACTCACTGCCTTCATCTGCCTTTCTCATGCATATATGTATTATGTTGTTATGTAATGTCTATTTATGTTGCTTTTTCTTTTGCTACCTTACACTGTGTCCCATGTGTCAAGGATATGACATGACATTTTTATACCTCCAATTTCCTCATGTTTTCACTTTCCTTATCTAATGAAAAAGGTGGTGCTGCTCTCTGTAGTTGCAGCCTCTGACACCTAGTCTTCCCATGTCTGTCGTTTCTTAAATGGGATGTACCGGTACTAAAATGAAATTTCCCTTTGGGCTCAACAAAGTATTGTGTGGACCACCTCCTACAGTATAATGATTGATTGATTGATCCCTTTTAGCTGTCCTTTTGCTGCTTTTAAATTTTAGCTAGAGTTTGGGTCCCTTTAGCCTTAGGCCAGTATTTTGCTACTTTTATGTTACTTTTGACTTTTAGCTGTTTTTCTTACATTAAGCTAGCCTTTTAGGCTCTAGCTAGGGTTTAGATCTTTGCAGTTTTTAGTCAATGTTTTCTAACATAGCCAGCCTTTTTCTACTTTTAGCTAGCCTAATTTTAGCTGTTAGTTGGCCTTAAGACTTTTAGTGTTTTCAGCCTTTATCTTGCATTTTGGTACTTTTCCCTAGCATTTTACTATAAGAGTATCACCGCCTGCAGCCCCTTGTCCAAGATGGCCACTAAGCAAGATCACCTGACGGCCATCAACCTGATGAGGATCACCTCCAACATAAGGCTGCAGTCCAGTGTTACTCTTCACTGGAGCATTGACCATCTTATGATATTTATGCTTCTGGCCTGTAGTTTAATATTTATAAACTAAAGTTACTTACCAGTTTCTTCTTGTCTCCAGTGTTCTTGCCTCCTCGGTCCTGGTTCCTTCGAGCCTGCCCTGGTTCTCCTTGTGCCCTGCCTTGATTCTGGTTCTCCTCCAGCCTTGTCCTGGTTCTCCTCATACCTTGCTTTGGTTCTCCTCGTGCCTTCTTGTTCACCAGTTGTCAGCCTTAAGGCCCCGGCAGAGCTCAGCGTAAAGCAGTACGCCGCACTACGCCGTACGTACGCAGAGGCACAAGCGTAACCCTGCAGGGCACGAACGCGCAAAGCTCAAATTTTACGACCGCGTACGCGATGCGCGTTGTCTCACAATAAACTGCCCGGCGCCGGACTGTTTTGTATGTTACACAAATGAATTCCCCTTCTTCATCGCTGATCTGGACTTTTCTTTTGTTTTTTTGCCAAAAGTCAAGTAATCGCTTCCTCCTCCGTTAACTCCATGACTGAAATGAATGAATTTGTCACGAGCGAATAATAACTCATGTCCTACCTGGCTGCGCGACGTTCTAAATATTTCCTGGTGGGCTGTGGGCTGCAGGACCAGGGCTCCCTGTTTTTATTTTTATTTTTTAGAACTTTTTATTAACATATAAAGTTTAGAAACACTGCAGCGGCTGCAGCCAGCCAGCTCATGCCTTTTTTTTTTGTCTCCCACTCGACCTGTCAATCAATTCAGTAGGCGTGTCAGCAAATGACCAATCAGCGACCTCAGTTTGTCCCGTAGGTACACGCTCTGCGCGCAGCTGCTCAAATTACAACAAGAATTTGGAGCGAAAACGTGAGCATTTAACGCGAGAATGAAAGCAGAGCTGTGCCAGTGAATGCGTGCGCACAGAATACGCACGTAGAGCGGCATACAGGCAGTACGCAGAGCTCTGCCGGAGCCTTAACTCATTTCACTGGACTCCCTGGTCTCATCCTTCTGGAGCTCTCCCGAGGATTTGGAGTTGGACACAACGACATCCTCAGACCTGTAAGAGAGAGAAAAAACATCGCTCTAATATTGCCTGTCACCTGCCAACCTCCTCTGACCATCTCCCTCCTCTTCCAGGAGCTGCAGAGAAGCTACTGTTTTCAGTCCACTGTAAATAAACACTGTTACTTTTGTACTTTTGAGGCAGCACGGTGGCACAACTGGTAGAGCTGCTGCCTCTCAGCGAGCAGGTCCCCGGTTCAAATCCCGGTACGGGGGCCTTTCTGGGTGGAGTTTGCATGTTCTCTCCGTGGATGCGTGGGTTTTCTCCGGGTGCTCCGGTTTCCTCCCACAGTCCAAAAACATGCATGTTAGACTGATTGGTAACGCTAAATTGACCCTGGGTGAGTGAGACAGGTCCCCCTTGTAAATGAGTCCCCGTGGCTCAACGAGACTAGCCTGTATAAATAAAGGTTGAATGAATGAATGAAAAAAAAATGTACTCACCTGTGTCTGCCTCCTTCTGGGTCTCATACCACTCTGGGTTCCCCGAGTCAAACAGTTACAACATTTACATAGCTTTTTATTGTTATATTTTAGCTGTTTTTTTTTTGCTTGTTTTAACAACCATTTTGTCACTTTCAGCTTTAGTTATGGTTCCCTTGTTTTAAAATGCCACTTGGGGACAAATAAAGGGCTAGCCCTTTGCTACTTTTAGCTCCTATGTGCTGCATTTAGCTGGATTTTTGCTTTGATATCTTTGTGTTCTGCCTTTTTTCATTAACAATTTAGTTTTAGCTTCTTTTAACCTAGTCACTCAGCCTTGACTCACTTTCTCTACATTTGTGTTGTTTTCTGACACATTAAACAAAGTTTTGTTCAAATAAATAGAGAAAAGGCAGCCGAAACAAGAAACTTCAGAGTAGCTTCAATGAATCAAGTATTTAACAATCATCCTGGAAGAATAACCTTATTCTTCAGATCTGATTAGACAGTCACTGTTTCATCAGTTTTATTAATCATCTATAAACAGGTTTATTCTGGCTCTAAAAATAAGGAACAAAGAGAGTTCTTTATCACTTAGGAAGGAACAAAGCATTTAGTATGAAATATGGGACAATTTCTTATTCTTAGGAACATTTGGCAGCTTCACACACAGCATTATTAGCAGTGGGCAAATTTAGAGGGATAAAAGAAGGTTTACTTAATTACTTTGTAAAATAAACTCTAAAACCTTTTATTCATTAAATGAATGTTCATGTTTCAGACGTAAACTTTCTCTTGTTCCTACTATAACTTCAGATCTGCTCAGGATAATTTAACAAAACGTATATACATTAGGGGTGCAACGGTACGCTAAAATCACATTTCGGTTCGGCTCAGTTTCTAGGAGGGCTCGGTTTGATTAATTTTCGGTACAAAAAAAGAGAAAATAAAGACAAAAAATGTTTTGTTACAGTTGCGGGTGTACCCAGAATGAAAGACCAGAATCGAACAGAAAGCAGAATTCAGAGAATAATTTACAGTGTTTATTTACAGTCAGTGAATAAAGAATGACATCCATGAGAGGGGCAGGAACACCTGAGGAGAGGAGGGGATGTTTAATGGACTGTAGTTGAATGAATAGTTGTTGTATTGAAGTAATCCTTACGATGAGAAGTATTCAACAGAGTGCTGATGTGGTGATCCAATTCTCCAGTAATCCAAGGTAGAACCAAGCATTTGAAGTGGCAAGTGGTGGAAGGCAGGCAGCAGCTTATTGAGAGGCAGGAGGAGTTGAAGCTCATGTGGAACTCAGGCGGAACTCAGGCAGGGCAGGAACACGGTGAATCCAATAACTCTGAAGAAGTGCAGAAAAAACACAATCTTAGAATCAACTAATATCAATAAAAACTGGCTAGAACACTACTACCGTTAGTAGGCAATGTCCCAGCGCCTGTAGAGTGGTTCCTGGGTCTTCTTATACTCCTCCTGGGTGTTGGTTGATTAGAAGCAGCTGCTGCCAATTAGGAGTGTGAAGGAGAGAGGGAGGCAGGGTGTAGAGCAGGACTCCTACAGTACCCCCCCCTCAAGAATCGCCCCCTGGCGACCTGAAGCGCTTCTCCGGGTGAGCCCGGAAAAACGTCGAGATCAGGCTGGGGTCCAAGATGAAGGACCTCGGAATCCACGAGCGTTCCTCAGGGCCGTAACCCTCCCAGTCGACCAAATACTGAAACCCCCGTCCCCGGCGCCGTACGTCCAGGATACGGCGGACCGTGAAGGCAGGATGGTTGTCGATGAGACGGGGGGGCGGAGGGAGGTCGGCAGGAGGGCACAACGGGCTCTCTGCGACAGGCTTGAGTTGAGACACGTGAAAGGTGGGATGAACACGCATAGAAGCGGGTAACTGGAGTCTGACAGCCGTGGGGCTGATAAGACGCGTGACAGGAAAAGGGCCGATGAAGCGGGGAGCCAACTTCCTTGGGGTGTCTTTGAGCTGAATGTGCTGGGTTGACAACCATACCTTCTGGCCGACCTTGTAAGAGGGAGCAGAAGAGCGATGGCGGTCCGCGATCTCCTTATTCTTAGCAGCCGTGCGTAGCAGAGCGAGCTTAGTTTGGCGCCAGACCCGACGACATCTCCTGAAATGATGTTGCACGGAAGGAACTGCAATATCAGTCTCCTGGCTAGGGAACAAAGGTGGAGCATAACCCAGAGAGGCTTCAAATGGAGACAAACCAGTGGCAGAAGAAGTGTGGGTGTTGTGGGCATACTCCACCCATATGAGATGCTGACTCCAAGAGGACGGATTGTCCTCCACCACACACCTGAGAGCAGCCTCCAATTCCTGGTTGGCCCGTTCAGCCTGACCATTAGACTGAGGGTGGTATCCAGAAGTCAAGCTGACAGAGGCCCCCAAGGAATTACAAAAGCTTTTCCATACCTGGGAAATGAATTGGGGTCCCCTGTCAGAAACTATGTCCGAAGGGATGCCGTGAACCCTGAAAACCTGTTGAACCAACAGATGAGCCATCTCCAAGGCTGAAGGAAGCTGAAGGAAGGCCAGCAGAGATGTAGTCCTTTATGTCGACATTCATGGAAGGCCACCAGAAGTGCCTCTTCATAAGGGCCAACATGCGTGCCACTCCTGGATGGCATGAAAACTTGTGAGTGTGGAGCCAGTTGAGTACCTTAGCCTTGACACTGGAGGGTACAAACATAGTGCCGGCAGGGCCTGTCCCCGGGTCAGGTTCGGTCTTCTGAGCCTCAAGAATGTCTTTGTCGATGGACCAGGTCAAGGAACCGACCACACAAGATGAGGGTAGGATGTTTGGTTCAAGGCCCGTCTCCTCTGGTGGTGCAAATTGTCGGGACAGGGCATCAGGTTTCACGTTCTTGGAGCCAGGTCTGAAAGTCAACACAAAATTAAACCTCGTAAAGAACAGTGACCACCTAGCCTGTCTGGGGTTCAATCTCCTGGCCTCTCGGAGATAGGTGAGGTTCTTGTGGTCGGTCCAGATGAGAAATGGTACGTCAGTGCCCTCTAGCCAGTGTCGCCATTCCTCTAAAGCCAACTTGACTGCGAGAAGCTCGCGGTTGCCAACATCGTAGTTCTGTTCTGCAGAAGAAAGGCGTCGAGAAAAGAACGCACAGGGATGGACTTTGTTGTCCATAGGTGATCTTTGAGATAAGACAGCTCCCACACCAGTGTCTGAGGCATCAACCTCCAGAATAAATTGTCTCTTAGGGTCAGGGTGGCAAAGAATAGGAGCAGATGAAAAAAGTCTTTTAAGCTCACCAAAAGCCTCTTCTGCCCCCTGAGTCCACTTAAAAGTCCGCAGAGTGGAAGTCAGCTGGGTAAGAGGGGCAGCGATCCTGCTGTAGTTCTTGATGAACCTACGGTAAAAATTAGCAAAACCCAGAAATCTCTGCAGCTGCTTACGTGTCTCCGGTGTTGGCCATTCCACCACTGCCTTAATCTTGTCGGGATCCGTGCGATACTGTCCTCCTTCAAAAATAAAACCCAAAAAGGAGACTGATTGAACATGAAAGTCACATTTCTCAGCTTTTACATAAAGCTGATTCTCATATAATCGTTGAAGAACGGTCCTGACATGGTGAATGTGTTGCTCTTCATCTTGGGAGTAGATCAGTATGTCATCTAGGTACACAAACACAAAAATATTCAAGAAATCTCTTAAAATGTCATTGACCAATGTCTGGAATACTGCTGGGGCATTGGAGAGACCAAAAGGCATAACTAGGTATTCAAAGTGGCCCAGGGGAGTCTTGAAAGCCGTCTTCCATTCATCACCTTCCTTAATTCGAACGAGGTGGTAGGCGTTACGGAGATCCAATTTTGAGAATACTTTGGCTGAGTGTAATTGTTCGTGGATAGAATCTATCAGTGGTAAGGGATATTTGTTCTTGACAGTAATTTCATTTAATCCCCTATAATCTATGCAAGGGCGTAGAGTCTTATCTTTTTTAGCCACGAAGAAAAACCCTGCCCCAACAGGAGAAGTAGAGGGGCGAATTATACCAGAGTTTAAGGATTCAGAAATATACTCTTTCATAGAGTCATACTCTGGACCAGATAATTTGTAAAGGCGGCTGGAAGGAAGAGGGGCCCCTGGCAATAAATCAATTGAACAGTCATAAGGACGGTGTGCAGGTAATGACAGAGCTTTTTGTTTACTAAAAACAGGAGCGAGGTCATGGTAAACAGCAGGGATTTTAGACAGATCGACAGGATCGGAAATTTCAGAGTGACTAATAGTGGAGGGGACGGCAGTTCTTAGACAGTTCATTAAGCAGTGTGGACTCCATTGTTCAATTCTTTTAAACCTCCAATTTATTACAGGATTGTGTTCGTTGAGCCAAGGAAAACCCAGGACAAGTTGTGTAACAGGTGATTCAAATACAAAAAATTCACTGTGCTCATGGTGATTTCCAGAGATCATAAGATGTATAGGTAATGTTTTCATATGAACAGAAGCAAACCTTTGACCTGTTAAACCAGACATTGTTAGTGGAGTAGGAAGAGATTGTGTTGGAATGGATAAAAGTTCAACCAAGTCTTGACTAATGAGATTCTGTTCAGCCCCAGAGTCTACTAAAGCATCAACCGTTTTATATTCCTGATCACAAATGATAGTAGTCTTGAGTTCCAGGCGAGAGTTAGGAGAGGAAGAAGAATTTCTCACTAGTATCTCTTGTTTGTTTTGGTTAGAGCAGTGAGACCCAGAGACAGTGGAACTCTGGGAAACGTAGTCCTCACTGGTAAAAATGGGTCGACGTCTTGACGTAGAAGAGAAACCGGAAGTAGATGCATTCTGGGAGTCGTAGTCTCTCTCCCACTCTCGTTCTTGTAGCTGATTATCGATCCGTGTAGCCAAACGAATTAATTCATCTAAACTTTGTGGTTCTTTTTGTGATGCCAAACGGTCTCTTATGGAGTTGGAAAGTGAGTGTAGGAAGGTACCTCTGAGTGCGACCTCATCCCATCCGGTTCGGGCGGCTGTGATTCTGAACTCCAGTGCATGAGCCGTAACTGAGAGTCTGCCTTGACGAAGGGTGAGTAGACGTTTTACGGCTTCTGCTTGTTGGAGGGGTTGATCAAATACACAAATAAACTCTTCAAGAAAAGAGGAGAAAGTTAAGGTACCGACAGGATGAGAGGATAAATGAGCTTGAGTCCAACGTAGTGCGTCCCCCTTTAGCTGGGTGATAAAAAAGGCTAGCTTAGCAGCATCAGAAGCATAAAGGCTAGGTGCCTGCTGAAATGTTAGTTCACATTGAAGTATGAAGCCTCCACATAGTTCAGGCTTTCCACAAAAAAATTCAGCTGGTTTCAAAACTTGTTCTATTTTGGGAGGATTACTAGTGGGAAAACTAACCTCTGGTGTGGATGTAGCAGCAGGTGGCAGGAGTTGAGTCATCTCCTGTTTGACTGAGGATAACATGCTGCCCAGTTCCTGTAGATCAGAGCTGTTAGTCCGTTGTAGTTTTAACAGACGCTTAAGTGTAGCATCGTTCTTATCAACTCTAAGTAACACAGTCTGGAGAGTACCGTATTCTTCGGTGTATAATACGCTCCGGTGTATAATACGCTTTGTCATATTTTTGGAAATAAATCAGAAAAACCCTTAGATAATACGCTTCGGTGTATAATACGCGCTGCCGTGACAGTCTTTTTTATGGCCACTAGATGGCGCCAAACCCATTGAAACTGCAGTGATGCAACCGTGACCTCAGAAACATTTCTCTGATCGCTCTCAGTAATGAACTTTTTGTGAGTTATTCCTGAAGGGACAGTAATACTTTTATTACTTTTAATTTGAATCAAACATTACAAATTGTCAGAAAGATAAAGTGTTAGTTTCAGATGTCAGCATTTTATGATAAAAACTGATCTTAACACTACACACAACACTGTCAACCTGTTGGTTTGGTTAAAACAACGTCATTAAAGCGTCACATATGGGACCTATGTTAATGATAATAGCAAAAACAGATATTGTTCATCTGATTATTAATTAGGACAAAAACAAAAGTCTCTTCTGAGGAGATTGTCCTGAGCTCAAACTAAAATGAGATAAACAGTGTCACTGAATCTTCACTGCAGGTTTGAGAAGGGAAATCCTTCATGAATAACATTTTGGAATAACATTTGCTATTCAGCATGAATTTAAACAGTTTGAATAAACAGACTACAGGGTGCATTAGCGCCCATAGCGGCCGAAACTGGTACTGCACCATTTTTGGCCAAAATGAAAAACGGCGAATCAGAGCTAAAAATGGGTCTAAAAATATGGGAAAAAATCCATAGATAATACGCTTCGGTGTATAATACGCAGGATATTCAAATGAGCAAAAAAAGTGCGTATTATACACCGGAGAATATGGTAAGTTGGTTCTGTTCAGACCCTGAGTCTTTCTGAGGTACTTGTTTTGGCTGGGACATTCTTGTTACGGTTGCGGGTGTACCCAGAATGAAAGACCAGAATCGAACAGAAACCAGAACTCAGAGAATAATTTACAGTGTTTATTTACAGTCAGTGAATAAAGAATGACATCCATGAGGGGGGCAGGAACACCTGAGGAGAGGAGGGGATGTTTAATGGACTGTTGTTGAATGAATAGTTGTTGTACTGAAGTAATCCTTACGATGAGAAGTCTTAAACAGAGTGCTGATGTGGTGATCCAATTCTCCAGTAATCCAAGGTAGGACCAAGCATTTGAAAAGGCAAGTGGTGGAAGGCAGGCAGCAGCTTATTGAGAGGCAGGAGGAGTTGAAGCTCATGTGGAACTCAGGCAGGGCAGGAACACGGTGAATCCAAGAACTCTGAAGAGGCGCAGAGAAAAACACAATCTTAGAATCAACTAATATCAATAAAAACTGGCTAGAACACTACTACCATTAGTAGGCAATGTCCCAGCGCCTGTAGAGTGGTTCCTGGGTCTTCTTATACTCCTCCTGGGTGTTGGTTGATTAGAAGCAGCTGCTGCCAATTAGGAGTGTGGAGGAGAGAGGGAGGCAGGGTGTAGAGCAGGACTCCTACAATATATTGCAAACTATGGTCAAATTAACAATACAATTAACAACGCCTAACATTGAATTAACTAATGCCGAACATATTACTCCTATACTGTACAAGCATTTATAAACACTGCGAGACCTAAATAAGGAAAGACATTAACTCATGAAAGCCTTAGAGACAACTACGGTAACTAGTTTTGACTATCATAGGTGATTACATTTTTGACATTTTAAATTGTCAAAGGGAGGATTGGATTTGATTAAAAGATCTGAACTTGAAACAATGTTAAACCTCTGTTTAAGAAATTTGTACAAAGACTTTAAATAAATCATGGTGTTCTCAGGAATGACACGTCCTGTTAAAAGTAATGAATTTTGGGAATTAGCTAATCAAAATACCTGGTATTTATGAGAAATGAATACTCCAAAGGAATTGACCTAAAAAGAATGCATTATATGAACTAAAGTTCCTAGTTCATTACAAATAAAGATTCTGGATAAGTACAATTCACAACAATGTGTTAAGTAATAAAGAAAAAAAAAAGAAAAAAAAAAAGTTTAAAGAAAATAAACATCAAGGAAACACCCAATCAAACATACCAATGTTTTTAAACTTCCAAAATATGGAATAAAGTGTAGGCTTCTATATGGAGCCCAGTAATTTTATAATTATCTGAATATCTATAGTAGTTATAAGATCCAAGAGGATCACCAACAAGACATAAAATAGATTACAACGTTAAATATTAAATGTCTTATAAGTAAAGGATTTAATTTAGATAATACAATGAGATGGGTACATTTTTTGGTTTCCACATGCATATATGATGCCATTTTATCAATATACCTGTGTGGTATGAAAACTTAGAACCTTTAAGTTAAGAATGTGATAACATCAACATGAAAATTTTAACAATAGCTATTCATTGACAAAACCTTTCATATTGCAGATTGGATGTATGGAGAAGATATTTTGCTGTATATTTTGTCACCAAGATGGATTGGAAAATCCGCTATGGTTAAAATAAAAGTTGCATGATCGAGTGTGTAGTGGGCATGACCGTGTCCACTTTGATACACCTGTGTATTTTTGAACTGTTCCAGAGATGACCTTTACTGACCTCTCAGTAAAGCAAGACATTTACTACAAATTATTCCATTAGTTGTAATCTGAGAATATAGTCACCAAAAGAGACTATTTCTATCTTTGATTTTATTCTAATGTAATCAAAAGAATAACTTTTGTCATTTTCATGATATATGTTATGCTGTGTTATTCTTTTAATGTGAAACATTACTGTGTCACTCCTGCTGTGTTAAAGTTGAAGTCTCGGGTCACAGAGGCCCAACCGTTTTGTTTAGAAAGTCAGAAGACAGTTAATCCGTTGTTTTTCATGAGAAGGGCTCCAGCTTTCTCTGTCTTTTCCTAAACAAATCTCCCTCTGCTCTGGCTGTAACCTTGGGTCGTTGATAACAACAAGTGAACTCTTCGCTGGTCCACGGACCAATGAAAAAGACACAAGTCTCACTCCTCTCTGAGATCCTTCTATTAAGTTCTAAGCTGTTGCTGGAACGGATGAGTTTGCTGGGAACTTCAAGATGTGAGGTCGTCCCAAAGTAGCTGGATGAACTCAGTCACACGCTAAGGACAGTCATTCAGTTAAGGACTAATAACACGTTTGTTATGAGTCCACTCCGAACGAGCGTAAGCTCAAAACTTTGTTTATTCCTTCCTGGAATAAGTTTATCTTGAAGTCAGAGGCCAGGAGCTGACGCATTTTCTGATGACCAACGCGAAACCAGGAGACGTTGAAACGTAAACTAGAACCAGCTCGGACGAACTGGGCCTGAAGGACTCTGTGCATCTGAAAGGCTGGTGTCATTTCTTTATCAGACTCGTCGTCGAAGGTAAAGAGCTGTTTACAAACGTACCTGGATTTTAGCAGAAGTCGGATGGGAAGTGTCACTTTTGGTAACATGCTCAAGACAATTTCCTGTAAACCATCTCTCTATCTTTCCTCCTATTCTTCTCCCCTCAATTCTAAGCTGGAAACTATTTAAGTTAAAGAGCCCTCAGACTAAATATGTTTAACATCCAGTATTGAAGTCTGTTGTGTTAAATTTAACTGTGCTGACGTGTTAAATTGAAAGAAAGTGAAATCATGTCAATCAAGTGTATTTATTTATCCATCATAAAGATCACAGAAATATTGGGTAAACTGAAAAAGAAAGAATCTGTGAAATTACTATTCAATCTGAATAAGTAAATTAATTAAGGTAAAGAGGTCAGTATTAATATTGACCTCCTCATAATCCTTTACATCTGGTGGCCTCGTACCGGTTTCTGAAAGTTTATTGATAAATCTGTGATCTCTCATGAACTGTAACGTCATGTTTGCATAAAAGGATCCAAGTTTTAAACTCTGAGGATAATAATTTTGGCTGGAAGTGTCAAGACAGGCAGATTCTGCATGTTTTTATCATTTGAGGCTGAGAGATTGTTATTCGTTCAACTCTTTTACACACTGTTGGAAGCTTTTAGGCAAGGTTTTGTCAGCCCGTGGTCTGTGGGGGTTCTGGTTCTGGTCCAGTTCACACAGACTCCTGTACAAAGCTTTGTTTGACCGCCGAGTCAAAAGCCTGAAGAGCTATTATTAACATCAAAAAGATTGCTGTGCTGGTATTTTACATGTTAGAGCAGGTCAAAGAAGCATATTACTGTTGAAATGTTGTCGGATAGTGGTTCTGAAACCCGAGTTCTGCTCCTTTAAAGTGGACGGAACCGACCTTGAACGCGGCTCCGAAGAGAGTCCGTGTTATGTTACAGTTGAAGTGCTGTGTTACCGAGCGTAGCTAAGTTGTGCCTGTTTTAAATGGGATTGCCACGTTTCAGAATTTTGGGAAGTTAATTTGAAGCGTTTGAGTTGTGAAAAGAGTCTATAAAGTTGCGTTCTGCTGTGCTAAGCTAACGTCACAGCTACGTGTCATACATGTTTGTTTATGAGCTGTGATTGGATGAATGAGGGCTGTGAGCTGTCAATCACTCTCGTAGCGAACGCTGATTCACTGAATTGGGAACGCACGCTGTTGCGAACAACCCACTTTGACGTCATTTCCGGCATTGCACTGGTCGAAGGTAAGAATACTACATTCAACATGAATGCTTGGGAATGAACTACAAGCGCTGTGATTGATTGGTTGACGTCACGTATCTGTGTAGCGAGCTCCGCCTCACTTATGTACGTGAGCTGGTGACCCGTTACGTCGACCCGCCCATTTCTTGTCGTCATTTCCAGGTGCTACACTTTGGGTGACAAACAGTTTACACTCACAGGACAAACGGAGATTTCACTGAGAGTTTAAAAACTCATTTGAAGCCATCTAAACTGTCTAACCACATAAATCTGTCTTTGACAAGAACATGGTTTGAGCGCTTATCACGGACACACTAGAAACCAACTCTAAAAGGTTGTTTTTAGTTTAAATACTGAATAGAAAAATCAGTCTCCTCGTGATAACATTAAGACTTGAAGCTGCCCCCTGTTGGTTAGAAGACGTTAACAGATGAGTTTTCTCATATAACATCATGAGAAGTCAGCATTTTTATGATGAATTACCAGCTTTTAAAATTGTTCTGTACACAAACAAAAACTCCTTTTTATTCTAAATACAAATTTTAGAATAACAGAGGTACAAGCAAACAATTTATGCTCATTTTAAATAAAAAGTTTAAAATAACATTTCCACATTAAGCTCTTCACATCTCTGAATTTTAAACAGAATTGGTGTACACTGTACACTTTTAGTTAAAAATGGCATTTTTAACGTTTTTCTGTGTACAATTAATGACTCCAGTTTATTTTAAATAAAAAGTTTAAAATAACAAACAAACTTACATTTTTCACTCCAGATAACTGCAGAAAACTCAAACGATTTTACTGAAACTGAAATACATTCTCTTAGAGCAAAATAAAACAAAATCTGCTAACATTTTAGTGTGAACATTGCATTTATTTGAAATCTTTAAAAAGGCGTTTGAGTGAAAGACAGAAAAATTAAGCGTGGTTTAATAGTAATTGTTTTAAAAGATAAGTCTATTAAGTTAATACGGCCACAAAGGCTTTAACTTACAACATTTTCATTGAAGGTAAAACCTAAAATAAATAAAAGGTACTGAATGAATAAAAGACTTGTTTACAGATTACATGAAGAAAACCAGAAAGCTGTTTTAGTTAAATAACTCACCGCTAAGAAAACATTTATTTGCATACACTATAATAAATACCATCTTGTTGATTCAAACAAAATCAACACAAAAAGATGGCAGATACAGAGGCAGAAGATGCTGACTCACCTATAACAAATTTAGACGTTTTAGAGCTGCTCGAAACAGAGATTCTAGTACTGCAGGACAATGTGCAATGGCTCACAACATCCCTAGAGGAATGCATACATGCACGAGAAGAAGCTGAGAAGAAATGTACGGAGTTAAAATGTGATAAAAAGAGTTTAGAGAGAGAATTAAAAGTTTGTAAGGCTAAGCTGTCCTTTACAACAATGAAACTCCATGAAACTGTGGAGAATGAAAAACGGCAGACGTTATCTGTGTCACATGAGAGAAACTTACGTGAAAAAGCTCAACAACTGGGCACAAAGCTACAAAGTGATCATAACAAATCACAAGTACGGTGCACGGTGTTGCAAAATGAAAATGAGTGCTTACAATACAAACTGAAGATATGCACACAAGACAAGGAATTATTTTCACAACAGCACGCAATGTTAAAATGGGATAATGAAAGGTTGCGAGCCCAACTACAAAGTTGTCAGGCAAGGCTGGATTTGACAACAGATCAACTCTCTGTAGAGAGAAAAAGATGGTTGGATCTCGGGGAAACACAGTTTCCAAAAACGCAGCAAAAAACGCAGCCTAGATCACCGACTCCATCGCCTAAACCACCGCGCCGTCCCTTAGGGCCTCTAAAACCAACAAACCCACCGGATGCGCCGGTGGGTGGATCTGATAATAACCCACAAACTCCTCTTTCATTTGCTGAACTATGGAATATGGCTAAAAGCATTCAAACCTTTGCTCCAGGTCCGTTGGGCTCACATGAAACCAAGATCTATCTCGATGATCTTGATTTCCAGCTTCAACGCTTCCCAGAAGCTACAGTTGATGATAAAATCTGTCTGGTAAGGTTAACCTCGGACAGGACAGTGCATGCTTTCATGAAGCGTCAACGGGACGCCGTGATGAAAGACTACAGTCTTTTATGTGCTGCTCTGATAAAGGAGTATACTCCTTGCACGGGGCCCGATGGTATCATAGCGGCGGCTGACGTCAAGCAAGGTAGGAATGAGCACCCAAGGTCATATTATGACCGAATATTCCGTGCCTATTTCGGTGACAGATGCGAGCCAGAGATGGAGGAAGAGATAGGGTTTAAATATATCTTCAGCAAAAATCTTTGCCCTGACATAAGAGAGAAAGTACATGTCAGCGCAAACTACAAACGGAGGTCCATCGAAGAAATAAGAGAGTGCGCGATAGATGTTTTTACAGGTCGCACACCAAACAAAACACCCTTTGAGGTGTGTCCGGGTGAAATGGTTGAATCCAACTCACTGGAGCTGGACGGGACCGGGACACCGATTCCCTATCCTACAAAAGGTGAGAAAAAACGGAATTTTCAACCCAACAGACCACGTAGTGAAGGCGACCACTGGAACAATGACCCGAAGCGGTTCAAAAGAGGCCGAGAGGTCCAACAACCGAACCAAGAGGGTGACCACAAAGGTGAAAAGTGGGATGCACGTCCAAGGACTAAAAAGTATGGATACCAAAGTAATCCATACGACACAGGGTGGTACCATGAGGAACCCCCAAGTCAAGTACGTGACCCTCCTGCCCCTCGAATGGAACAGTCCGAGACAGGCAAAAAATCGCAAAAGTTCCAGAAGAAAGGCCATAATTCTCTGTCCCCAGAGGACATGGAGAACATACGTCGGTTGTTAAAAGTGTTGGATAATACAAGCAATGATAACAAACCTGGAGTGATGTGTAGCACTATCGTTGATAGTAAGTCAGAGCACGCAAATCACGACAGTCAACAAGACACTGATGGTCAGAATGCTGACAATCAGGATAATGACAGTCCAGAGTGTGTCGGTCAACAAGACGTTGACAGTGACCATGACATTATTGTCACAGACTCTAACAGCCCCTCATCAAACAAGGGGGGGGGAACTCAACCATCGACGACAGTGACCCGCCACGAACTGAAAACTCAGACACGTTGGTGACTGCACTGACGGTTCAGATGAAGAAAGATTACACAGTCAGAGGTCAACGTAAACAGAATGATTGGCCGAAACCTTTAAGGTTTCTGTGTGACTTTGAAAAAAGGGGGGAGGCTATGAAAGCTTACCTGCCAATCACACTGGAAGGGGTCCTCACGCATGAAGCACTCCTGGATGGCGGAGCCGACATTACCATTATGTCAGCCAAACTGTTCGAGGAACTACGGACCGCCGCTATCGGTGTTCACAGGCAAATACCCCTTGTAAAAAGTGCTATAGAACTGCAGGGTCTCGCAGAGACGAGAACAACCCTAACAGCTATAGCTATGGTTCACATGCAGATTGGCAAAATGACATTATACCACCCGGTACATGTGTCTACACTCGATTCATTCCCATTTCTAGTTGGCCAAGACTTTATAAACCGCTTTGATGCAATTATAGACTATGGCCGACAGAAAATGTGGAGCACAGTGAGAAAGCCTCTGCCAATAAAAGTGCCTCCTAGTTGTGATACAGACTGCCTAACCGCAGGTACCGCAAAGGACACACGGGACACCTCATCTGAGGACAAGAGCCCGGTAAGTGAACCTACAAAAACAGGTGAGGCAGAAGAGGCCCAACAAGAAAGCCTCCTCTGCGAGCTGAAACAATCAGCACTCACTGAACACTACCTACAACAGGTAGTAAAAGGTGTCGAGATCCAGGGATCCCACACCGAAGATGCTGTACTGTCTCCTTGGACAGATAATTCAGCAATCAGCCAAGCTCTTTATGAAACCTTGGTTAAAAAACATATGGGTCTAGAACTAACGAAGAAAGCTTTACGCTTTCATCTCGATCCCAACAGTGAGCGGGTAATGACCGCAAATGGAGTCATTCGCCTGAACATGAACTGGAACAAACGAGAACTGGTCCACCCGTTCCTCGTGGTCCAAAACTTACCACATGCATCCTATATAGGCTCTGACATTTTGGTAAGATTGGGTGTCCGAGTGGACACCGTCAACAATGTACTGTGGTCGCTGGAAACAGACAAAATGGATTCTCCTGTGCTAAGCACAGAAAATCTCAAAGCTGGACAGACCATACCAGAAGTCTGCGAGGTTGCTTGCAACCAATCCATCACAGTACTACCTCAGGCAATGAACCAGATGGTGGAAGTTCACATCATAGCTAATCAAGCTATTAGCCAAAAGCAGGCATACTTTCAACTATCTCCTAAGTTTTACAACTTAGGACTGTCCATTGAGGCCACGAGACAAGTGAGCCTCGACTGCAGAACCACATCTGTTGCTGTGTGTAACACAGGCACGGAAGCGGTACTGATCAAGAAATACACAAAAATAGGATGGTTGATCTCCACTGATTTCCATGATTTTGAAGCTGAGCATTACATTTCTGGGAGGACTCCCAGAATACCTGATCCCACATGAATACACGGGGCAAGTCTTGTTCACAAAGCCAAAACAGGCCATAGCTCTCGTCTCAGTCAATGAGGTCGACCAAGACACAGTCTATGGGGTCGGTCTAAACCGAGACATCAGCCTAAGCTCTCATACCTATAGTGTCCTGCCTATTAACAGGGTAAATGACACAGAAAGGGATTCATTGGAGCTCCCCAAAGAACAAGAACCCCTCTCAATTTCTTCTCAGATCGAACAGGTGGTCGCCCAAGCCGACGCCCTGAAAACTGATGGAGAAAGGGACAGACTACGTCAAGTTCTCTTAAAGTTTGAGAAATCATTTTCAACCGACTCAATGGATTGTGGGTTGACCACGCTCCACTCAGTGAGCATCCCAACCCCGCCCGAAGCTCCACCCACATTTGTCAGACAGTACAAGATTCCTCTGGCAGCACATCAACCTATCAGGGAAATCCTTGATAACCTTCTAAAGAATGGTATCATCAGATACTGTAACAGCACTTACTCTGCGCCTTTGTGGCCAGTGTTAAAACCAAATGGAAAGTGGAGACTCACAATTGATTACAGAAAGCTAAACAAACAAGTCCCCTTATCACGGTGGCCAATGACCCAGCTCCAACAGGAACTGCCCAAGGTCACCAATGGTAAGTACTTCTCGACCCTCGACGTCGCCTCTGGTTTTTGGACCATCCCTGTGCGCGCCGAGGACCAATACAAACTAGCTTTCACCTTTGGTGGCCGACAATACACTTTTACCAGGTGTCCCTTTGGCTACGCTAACTCACCTGCGGAGTTCAACATCTTCTTGAACAAAGCATGTCCAGACGCCCATGAGCGTGGGACACTGATTTACGTGGACGATGTCCTTCTGAGGCAGCCAACACTGGACTCACATTTGGCTGAGATCGACCACGTTCTGAATCAGCTGACAACTGCTGGTGCTAAAATATCACTGTCTAAATGCCAGTGGTGCAGAACCAAGGTGGACTACGTTGGCCTACTCGTAGGTCCAGACGGAGTACAACCACAGTTGACTCGCACCCAAGGCCTTGACAATCTCAAAGTCCCCACCAATCTCAAAGAACTACAAAGTTTTCTTGGCGTGTGTAACTACTCGAACCAGTTCATAGAAAACTATGCAGACCTTGCAAAGCCACTGACTGAACTCCTAAAGAAAGACGTTCCATTTGTCTGGACTGACAAACAGCAGCAGGCAATGGACGCTCTCATAAACAGGATCAAGTCAGCCCCATGTTTAGTCTACCCAGACTACAACAAAGAGTTTTACTTGGAAGTGGGCTTCTCAGCTCATTGTATAAGTGCAGGTCTGTACCAGATACACGACAGAGACAAGCGTGTGGTGGCCTACGCCAGCAAGACGATGGCAGGCCCCGAGTTGAGATTCTCAGACTGTGAGAAAGCTCTACTGACCACAGTGTGGGCAGTAAAACATTTCTCCAGCTACATTGGTGGACAGAAAATAATTGTGGAAACACAACACCAGCCAGTGACCTTTCTTAACAGTGAACGCATCAGAGATGGTGTGGTAACAAACTCACGTGTTGCAACGTGGCTCATGGCGCTTCAAAGTTTTAACCTAGACATACGTTATGGTCAAAACAAGAAGTCACATCTGGGGACGGACTTGGCAATCTGCCAAAAGTGTACACAAGATGTACCAGCCACCCAGCCGCCGGTTGAGGTGAAACCCCCAGTAACTGAAGACCCGAATCACCACTTCTTCGATGACAATATCTGCAAAGATATGACAACATTGTACGTGGATGGATCTTCATTCCTCCGCGACAAAATCTGCAGAGCAGGTGTTGGAGGGGTCCTCCTCCAAGACCAAGAGCAGATAACTTTCAGCTACAAATTAGGCTCTCAGACTTCTCAGTACGCTGAGATTGCAGGAATCCTAATAGCTCTCCAGATGGTAGTAGAACGCTCCATCAAGACGCTAGTCATCTGCACTGACTCTAACTATGCTCGTTTAAGTTTCGCTTGTCACCTCGCTGTGTGGAAACAGAATGGTTTCCTAACAAGCGACAGGAAAGTGGTCAAACACAAAGAGCTTTTCATAGCGTGTGATCACTTGGTGACATCACACGACTTACAGATCTACTGGAAGAAAGTTCCAGGACATTCTAGAGTCCCAGGCGATGACAAGCACTACAATGACATTGCAGATTCCTTAGCCAAAGAAGGAGCCGACGAAGGTCCTCTATGGTCCTTCGACCCCTCCTGGTTAATCAAGACTCTGCCAACACAACCTTCGGTCAGGGTTATGGCAGTCACACGTGCACAGGCCGCAGCCAGACCTGCTGACAAAGCAGTCCCCGTACGGGCCACCAGATGTAAAGGATTATAAAGAGGTCAGTATTAATATTGACCTCCTCATAATCCTTTACACTACTATGCAAAAACTCAGGACAGTATTACACTTTTATTATTTCATTTTATGCTTATGTTCATTGGGTGTTTGGTGTTTTAGGGGTGTTTGGTGTTTCAGTGTTGGTGTAAATTTTCATACTTTTATACTATTATGAAAAAACTCAGGACAGTGTTACACTTTTTTTTACTATTTTATGCTTATGTTTATTAAATGTTTTAGTGTTTAGATGGTTACTGTTACACCGAGGGACTGAGAGAAATGCAATTTCGGCCCTGTGTATGTCCTGTACATATTGCAGTTCTGACAATAAAGTTGAGTTTGACTTTGACTGAAACCACATCAGTCTCTCAGAAAAAAAGGCTAAGTATTTTCTGGAATTGAAAGATGCCCAATCTTTGAAAGAAAGATTGGGCAGCACGGTGGCGCAACTGGTAGAGCTGCTGCCTCTCAGCGAGAAGGTCCAAGGTTCAAATCCCGGTCCGGGGGCCTTTCTGGGTGGAGTTTGCATGTTCTCTCCGTGCATGCGTGGGTTTTCTCCGGGTGCTCCGGTTTCCTCCCACAGTCCAAAAACATGCATGTTAGGTTGATTGGTAACTCTAAAATTGACCCTGGGTGTGAGTGAAACAGGTCCCTCTTGTAAATGAGTCCCCGTGGCTCAACGAGGATAGCCTGTATAAATAAAGGTTGAATGAATGAATAAAAAAAAAATAAACTTTGAAAATTTAAGCTGTAATGGATATTTTAAAACGATGAATTAGACATAAATAGATCCAGTTAAACCATCATGATAGCAGAGCTAGCAACTAGCAATTTAACATGTTAAATTAACAAAAAAAACTGGCGACATGAAGTATTAATGTTGATAGATTGTGGTCAGAACAGTCAGCTAACGCCTCAAAGTGGCAAAAAAATGCTGTATTTTCATCAACTTACCCAAGAAAACACGGAGATTGAACTTTCAGTGGTAGAACAGGAACTGTTTTGTAACTTTTAGCAGCTCCAAGCAGTTCCGTGACCCACGTGACTTCCGCATTCCATTCTTTCTATGGGAGTCAATGGGAGTGTCGCAACTCTCTCTGACATCTACTGGTCAACTGGAGCAAATACACGAAAAACATTTTCCTGGCCGTCATAAATCGAATCGGTCATCATCATGTACCCAGAATGCATCGCTTCAGTTTTCCAATAAACAGTTTTAAAATTACTTTATTGATTCTTCTTTAATGAAAAATCTCCAAAAAACAAAAGAAAAAGACAAAGGAGAAGCCGAAATAGCAATCCACACATTAAACAACTTTTAAAATTTTGGACCCCTGAGTGAAAGGTGTATTTTAATAGATGACACCCCGAGTGAATCACTGTTTAGAGGTATGATAAGGTGTATAATGGTACATTCAGACCGAACAGCGTTTCAACTTCCAAAAAGCTCGTCACGCACGCAAGTGGACGCACTTGGTGTCCAGACCTACTTGGACCAGAACGCAAAACTGCTGCGGGGTGTGTGGGAAGAGCTTACCGGTATACAGAGTCCTCACTGCACTCCACCAGGCGAGGAGTTTTTTTATTTCTGTCTCTGTGGAGTAGACTTGACTGGTCGTGAAGGACTTGTCGCAAACACACAGCTACAATGAGTTTCTCTTCCATAGTACACGACCTCGCGGGTCTTTTCTGTGTCCCACAAACAATACGTCACATAGTTGCGCAATACCCCCGCCCCCTCGTTTCCGCGTCACATAGGGACTCTCCCCCTCTCTTCTCCCCCCGACTCTCCCTGATCAACCAATCAGGGAGAGTTGAACGGCGTTTGAAAGTTTGAACGGCGAAATCTTCAGCATGGTCAAGGAGTGCTTTGGAGGCTGACGCGGGTTCACGTGCACGGAAAAACGCTTTCCAGCACGCTCAACACGCACGTGACGTGACGCCCGACGCCAAGACGCGGCTGGAAGCGCGTCCCCCATTGACTTTGAATGTAAGCTGGACGCTCCTGCCGTTGAAACGCTGTTAGGTCTGAATGCACCATAACAGTTTATGCACCTGTAGTTGGCAGTGTAGTGCAAACATTGCATAACGCTGCCGGCTACCAATTGTCAAATATAAATAGTGGATTAGATTAGCTTCCCCTAATTTTCGTAAGGCATTTGTGCTTTTGAAATTGTGGACCTAAAAAAATTAATAAACGCTTTAGAAATTGTGGAACTAATTTTTTGATTAGCGTTGCCCACCACTGACTGTACCGCATAACAAAAAAAGTCACAAAATTGTACTGTATACTGAAGCGTGTGTGTTTTTTATTTATATCTGAATCTTTCATATAAAAGAACTCTGAGAAGATGGCGTCCATGTACCTGGCCTGCAGTGAGTGTACCTCTAACGACTGTGTCTGGATTATTATTATTTTTTGTCTAGGATAGCAACTCGCTGCTTGTGTATGACTGACAATAGCTCCTTGATCTTCAATTTTCTGCATCTGCTGTTGCTGATTTGGACCATGTCGAGCGTAACTCTGGACCCCCCACCACCCCTTCTGGCGGACATGCCAGCTTGTTTACGCTGGGTCCCAAGCCTGCCTTCTCAGAGATATCGCTCCAGATGCCGGGGAAAACACGTCGGCCGGCTGGTAAAACTTAAAGCTCTGCATGATCAACCTTTCCACAGCCAGCTTCTTACATGCACGGACCAGGCTCCAGCTTTGAGCTGATCGCTTTTGAACTCGGACATTCTCCTCCGGTTCTGTGTGCGATTGTTTCTCGTCCCCGTCGTTCCAAGGACTTCATAAGTGAATTATCTTATTTTCTGGCTTACATCCCACCAAGCTATGATCACGTTATTATTGTTGGGGGATTTTAATATTCATTCAACCTTTATTTAGGCAGGTTAATCCCATTGAGCCTCGAGAACTCATTTACAAGAGAGACCTGGTTTCAACAAAGAATGATGACAACAGCGACAACAATAGACAGTCACAAGAGAGGCATACCGATTTTTTTTTACAAGTTAAAAAATATGTCAAAGTAGCAAAACAGATAGATTATAAAGCAAATGTATAAAACTAAAAACAGGAACATGTCTGCATTGGTTTTTGCATTCATGTCTGTTGTCAGGAGAAGCTGTTAGTGAAGGACTTCCTAGATTTGTTGGACTCATTTACAGTAATTTAACCCAACATGTAAATGGTCTTACCCAACAACACGGGCACACTCTGGATCTCATTTTAACACGTGATGTCTCTGTTTGTAATTTGGTAATCGGTGACAACATTCTCTCAGACCACATTCCTGTTTTGTTTGATATCCTGCCTTGTCCTACTGCTAAGTCATGCAATTCTGCACGTACGTCACGCGCATTTAACTGCTTCATTGCTGCACATTTTACTGAAGTTTTTAGCACTGAGAGGCTTGATCAGTTTCTCCCGTTACAACCAGGAAAACAAAACTTTCATCAGAACCCTGGCTTAATGACGTCACTCAAACCATTAGACAGCAGTGTAGGAGAGCAGAGCGCAGGTGGAGGAAAGACCGACTGCAGATCTCTTTTCAACTCCTAAAGGAGAGTTGGCGTCATTATCAGAAGGCATTTAAAGCTGCTAAATCGAAGTACTTTTCGGACATAATTGCCTCGAACTCCTACAACCCCCGAGCTCTTTTTCCACCCTGAACTCAGTTCTACACCTCAGTGAGCCATCACCTCTGGAAGCCTCAACTGAGCTGCATGAAAACTTCCTCCATTTCTTTTCAGAAAAAGTTGCAAACACCCGGGCACTCATTTATCCCCCTGCTTATGATATGTCCATCCCATCTCTTTGTGTAGCTGTTTTTGACCACTTTGAGCCCATCTCTCTGTCTGCACTAGACCAGGTAATGTGCAACATGAAGCAATTTGGTTCCCCCTTTGACGTCGTCCCCCCTCGACTCCTAAAGGAGGTTCTTCCTGTTCTGGGCCCTCCTGTTCTTGCCATTGTGAATAGCAGCTTATCTTCAGGTGTGGTCCCAAAATTTTTTTAAGCTACTGCTGTCCAACCACTCCTGAAAAACCTAGCCTTGACCTCTCAGTCATGTCCAACTTCTGGCCTGTCTCCAGATGGCCATTTGTTGCTAAACTACTGGAAAAAATAGTGGAGTCACAGCTGAAATGCCTTCTAGAGAATCATGCCACCTTATTATATTCCAGTCTGGCTTTAAACCTCTCCACAGCACTGAAACTGCTCTACTTAAAGGTATTGTGACATGATGTTGGAAATTTGCACATTTGTCAGAACATATATATCTTATATCATTCAGCTCTGTTCGTTTTTGCAAAATAAATTATAAATATATTAAAATTTCATTCCAAGTTATGTTAGTTTTTTGTCTGGGACACGCCCCTAAAAATCTGCGCATTTCCGCAAAACGTCATGTGACGTGACAACGGGAAGGCACGCTCCAACGCGCATTTAAATAATAATGGCGGAGCATATCCGATTGCGTTTGAGATATATCATTTTAAAACAGTAAATCATCCAAAACTCTCATTAATAAACCCTCCCTGAATAAATAAACTTCCTGATGTTACTTGGTCGCGCAGACATAATTTTAAAATACATTATTAGAAAAGTGTGTGCGCAACTCATGTTATTTTGGCTATTTTTTTAACAGCGAACAAAAACAACTTATTGTTAGTACTTGAATGTAAGCAATTGAAGGGTTATTATTCATCAAATACAGTTATTGGACACTCGATCAATGGAAAAGTGATTTAGACACGGTTTATTTTTTACACAGTAGCTATGTGGGGTTAGCTTCTCCTGTGGTTCTTTGTTCTTGGACTAACGCTAACAGAGGCCCGATTGCGTTTGAGATCTATCATTTTAAGACAGTAAATCATCCAAAACTCTCATTAATAAACCCTCCTTGAATAAAAAAACGTACTGATGTTACTTGATCGCGTAGACATAATTTAAAAATATATTGTTAGAAAAGTGTGTGCGTAACTCATGTTATTTCGGTTATTTTTTTAACAGCAAACAAAAACAACTTATTGTTAGTACTTGAATGTATTAAAGCAATTGAAGGGTTATTATTCATCAAATACAGTTATTGGACACTCGATCAATGGAAAAGTGATTTAGACACGGTTTATTTTTCACACATATGTGGGGTTAGCTTCTCCTGTGGCTCTTTGTTCTTGGGCTAATGCTAACAGAGGCCCGATCACGTTTGAGATCTATCATTTTAAGACAGTAAATCATCCAAAACTCTCATTAATAAACCCTCCTTGAATAAAAAAAACTTACTGATGTTACTTGATCGCGCAGACATAATTTAAAAAGACATTATTAGAAAAAATCAAAAAAAGACGTTCAATACAAGATCAACTGGACTTTATTTGTTGCAGAAAACGTTTCGACTCCTATCCAGGAGGCTTTTTCAATTCAGAATGGCAACTGTGAGACAGAGAAGTTTTATACAGGCTGACATGCCACGTACCAACATATGCAAATTGGAAGCTGAAATAACCCCACACATACCTGAGATAACATTTCCATTCTATTTAAATTGACAAAACGACACATCACAGCTTAACAGTAGGGGGGTTTGTTAAGGTCACTGAAACAAACTGTGAGAGTTTGGAGTTAACCACGCACCATCATATGTAAATTGCAAGCTGAGGTAACACATGCATGTAAATTGACAGATCACACCTTAACAGTAGGGGGTTCCCTTGAGGTCCCTGACAGAAGAAACAAAACTGTATGTAAATTGACAAAAACCTCAGCTTGCAATTTATATATGATGGTGCGTGGTTCTGTTATAACTCCAAACTCTCACAGTTTGTTTCAGTGACCTTAAAGAGCAACTAAACACAGGCTGAGAAGGTACCTTCTCCCCCTAAGCAGATTCAAAATCACAATCAAAATGGGCGTGTCGAGAGACAAGGAGGGGTGGAGGTAGAGTTGTGCTTTTGTTCACGCCTCCACCAGCAACAACCTAAAACAAATCAAACCTCTAGCCAACAACATACACCAAGCAACAACAAAGGATAAACATGTAGATGTATTTATCTATTCCACCCATTCCATCCAAAACCAAAGGCTTAAAAAAAAGAAAAAAAAAGAAAAAGAAAACCGCTTGTCAGGAGTGAAATGTGGCACTTCCATATAAGGTATGAATGCTACAGGACCTTCTCATCTCTGCAGGGGATTGGCTCTGCTTGAACCACCTTTGTGATGTCAGAGTGTACAAGACACGTCAGAGTGAACGTCCTTGACCAATAAGAAAATTAAGGTGCAATTCCTCTGTTCAACCCCATAGGGGTCACCGTAAACACGTTTTTAGACCGGGGTTTAGTTGCTCTTTAACAAACCCCCTACTGTTAAGCTGTGATGTGTTGTTTTGTCAATTTAAATAGAATGGGCATGTTATCTCAGGTATGTGTGGGGTTATTTCAGCTTCCAATTTGCATATGTTGGTGCGTGGCATGTCAGCCTGTATAAAACTTCTCTGTCTCACAGCTGCCATTCTGAATTGAAAAAGCCTCCTGGATAGGAGTCGAAACCTTTTCTGCAACAAATAAAGTCCAGTTGATCTTGTATTGAACGCCTTTTTTTATTTTATCATGTCCTAGACGATTGAGAATCTTCACCAGCATATTATTAGAAAAGTGTGTGTGCTACTGATTCGGCTAGCTTGTTAGCAGCGAACATAAAGAATCTGCCGTGATAATTGGCTTTATATACTCAACAGTGTATAAAGTAAAACAACATGAACTCACGTAAAATATATAGTTTATAATCTAAAACACTACACACCTCCGATTATGTTTACACAAAGACTTACTCATCTCCTGGGGCCTCATGTATCAACGGTGCGTACGCACAAAAACCTTGCGTACGCCATTTTCCACGCAAAACTCCGTATGTATCAAAACAGAACTGAACGTGGAAATGTGCGCAGCCCCACGGCAACTCCAGGGCTGGCGTACGCACGTTTCTGTGGTTTTGGTTCCATTGGCGACACCTAGAGGTGATTCTGAGAAACTGTTCATGATGTGAAAATCATTATTGTTCACACCAAACACACATGATTAACAATTATTACATCCACATGGACGCAATTAGAATATAACTATTCTATGATTTGGTTAATTATAACATTTTGTTGCTTATGTATAAGGCACATAAAGGCATGTTGCCTGACAATATTCAAACACATTTTGTTAAAAGAGAGAGTGTATATTTTCTTAAAGGAATTGAGATGTTTGTGAAGCCTTATTTTAGTACTAGTTTGAAGGAACGATCCACAATAATTCAGGGAATAGGATTGTGGAATGGTTTGGAAGATACTGTTAAGAATGCCAGATCACTGTGTACATTTAAGAGACTGATAAAGACGAGTTTCTTGGAAGAATATGGGAATCGTTAATACATATATCTACTTAAGTTGTTGTCTGATTTGATTAAGATGTTTGAGTTTTTATGTTTTTAATTTAGCTAGATTGTTATTTTCTTTTTGAAATAAAATTTTATATATATAATTTGATTTACATTAGAATTGAGTAAAAAGGGGCAGTTTTCATAAGACTAGTTCTTCTTCTGCCACCTTTCATTTTATTTAATTTACTTTTTGTTATTGTATTGTATGTATAATTGTCATGTTTTTAAATGAAATGAATAAATTTTCAAAAAAAAAAATAACCTGCAAAAGATATAAAAAACAGAAAGACTGAATAGTCTTGCACAGCTTCAATTCTTGTTTTTTGGTTATTTTTAGCTGTTTTAGCAGTTGAAAAACGTGATGCATGATGGGACAAGACGACATTCCTCTGGTGCAGGGCATATTTAAATGAATTTGCATATTTATATGGAGGCGTGTCAAAGGCGGAGTCGGCCACTCTCTCATGTGCGCTCAATTCCACGTTGATTGTGATGTACAAAAGCAATGTGCGTGGATTCCGGCGTACGCACAGTTTGATACATCTGGATTTTTTTGTGCGTACGCCGTTTTCTGGATTTGACCGTACGTCACTTTTCAGTAAGAAGTCCACGCAAGTCTTTGTCTTTGTCTTTTTTTGTCTGCTTGTTTTGTATATAATGTATATAGAAATCTGTCATATCCTGTTGGTTTTGAACTGTCAACATCTGTTTACTGTGATTGTAGTTTTCTTTATTTTCTTTTTGATAAGTGCAAATGCCTATTGCCAATGTGACGTGTGCTGCTGACCACTTGACCAGGTCACCCTTGTAAAAGAGATCTCGATCTCAACGGGCTCTACCTGGTTAAATAAAGGTGATTGATTGATTGATTGATTGATTGATTTGTACATGAGGCCCCTGGACAGTCTTCCGATGGTAGCTTCCCTGCGTTGTTTTGACGTGGTAGCTGTGGGACTTTCTTCTGTAGATTTTCTTTTAAAAATAGTAGGAATAGCATCCGGTTTTAAAAGTTTTCTGAATCTTACTGATAATCCTAAAGATTCTTTTATACCAGGTCTTTCCTGAAAATAATCGGCAGTAAAATGGTCGCTGCAGACATATGACTCTTTAGTAGGAACCCACCGGTCCTTGTCTGGTCCATTCTTGTCGAAGTTTCTCATCTTTTGGAAATTTGTGAAGGCTCACTTGTTCACTGCTGATATTAGAACACCGAAATGCACTACAACGTGACAGCATTTTTCAAGTTACACAAATAAAAGAGGCGATCCTTCAGGAAATGAATCAGTATGGCAAGCAGTTTAAAAACACTAGACAAACGTGCAAGGCTCTGCCCAGTGTTGCCAGATAGATTCCGGTTTTTCCAGCCCAAAAATCTGTAAAACACAGCCCAAAACCTGCCCAATCAGAAAGTGTCACGTGACACTGTGGAGTGCGCCTCGAGCTGCATTCACGGACGTTCAGAAAGTGTCACGTGACACATCACGTACAACATAGAAAAAAAAGTTAAATTAGGTCCTCTGGATGGGTACATGGGTTAAAAAAATTGTAGAAACGTTTCCTCTTTTATCTTTTTCAGTCTGAGCTGAATTGTATTGATCCCACAGAAAATTGTTGTGCCAGAATTTCAGTACAAGGAACATTCATTCAACCTTTATTTAGTCAGGTAAATCTTATTGAGCCTCGAGGGCTCATTTACGAAAGCGACCTGCTGTAGTGGGCATGACCGTGTCCACTTTGATACACCTGTGTATTTTTGAACTGTTCCAGAGATGACCTTTACTGACCTCTCAGTAAAGCAAGACATTTACTACAAATTATTCCATTAGTTGTAATCTGAGAACATAGTCACCAAAAGAGACTATTTCTATCTTTGATTTTATTCTAATGTAATCAAAAGAATAACTTTTGTCATTTTCATGATGTGTGCTTTTAAGCTGTGTTATTCTGTAAGAGTTAAACTGTGTCCAATGCTGTGTGAAAGTTGACGACTCGGGTCAGAGAGACCCGGCCGTTTTGTTTAGAAAGTCAGAAGACAGTTAATCCGTTGTTTTTCATGAGAAGGGCTCCAGCACTCTCTGTCTTTCCAAAACATTTTCACTCTGCTGTGAATTTCACCTTGAATCTTGATAACAACAAGTGAACTCCTCGCTGGTCCACGGACCAATGAAAAAGACACAAGTCTCACTCCTCTCATGATCTTCTTTTAAGTTCTAAGTTTTGCTGGAACGCTTCGGAGTCTGCTGGGAACTTCAAAGAGATGTGAACTTTCCCAAAGAGCTGGATGGACGTTTAGTCACACGCTAAGGGCACGTCATCCAGTTAAGGACTAATAACATGCTGTTATAGTCCACTTAGAACGAGCGTAAGCTCAAAACTTTGTTTATTCCTTCCTGGAATAGTTATCTTGAAGTCAGAGGCCAGTAGCTGACATTTTTTTTTTTTTTTTTTTTCCATTTATAGATGGCCTCCCTTCACACCTTATAGCCATCCTCTCACTCCAATATGTATTTTTTTTTAATAGAGAGAAAGAAAGAAAAGAGAAAGTGAGACAACAAAACAACAATTGTCCACAGAAAGAGCACAAGGCAAACACACCAAACCTCCGTCCACAATCCTGCAAAGCACATGACAGAACACAACAACGAAACATACAAGCATAAAGACTGATAATATTCATGACCTTGCAATAGATTTCTATAAATACACATACCCATACCTACAAATATATATACAATATACATACATATATATTTATATTCATTTATATACCCATCTACATACATCTACTATACATCCCTGCATCCATTTGTGTGTGGTTGTGAGCATGCATAAGTGAATAAGGTTCCTCCAATAGAACATTTAGTAGCGACTGTGAAGCATCAGAGACCCGTCCCCCCAAAGCCCGAGACAGACGAAGGGGCGATCAAAGCCCAAGACCCCAGGAAGGACCCCGAGCCCAGAGTCCCCAGGACCACCCGAACAGGACGAGCCACTCGTCCACTCCCCAGATCCGACCAAGTGGAAGAACCGGACGAACCCCACCAGGGACCACACACAATGACCCCCCGGGGTCAACAGCGACAATACACAGGCCCCCGCCGGAGCCCGCTGCACCGACGTAGCCCCAGGGCCGGTCACCGAGGCTCGGGCACCGGGGACGCCCATCCCTCAGGTCCAGACCTGACAGGACCAGAGGACCCGAGCCCCACCAGGCAGCCACCAGGCCGAGCTGACAAACGCCCAAGCGCCCAGCCCCAGATAGTGAGGGCCCCAGGCACGCCCGCAGGCAGAGGAACACCCACCAGGGGGCCACGTGGCAGGAGCGCGACACTGGGTAGCCTCAGAAGTATCAGAGAGGGGGCAGTCCAAGTCCCAGCCTGACACTTAAACATTCATACACAGACACACTCATTCAGACCCACCCTCATCCTCACCCTCAGTCACAGAAAGACAATAATAACGACACGCTCCATTCATAATCCCGATGCACACTCTATACCCTGACATATAGCTGACATATTTTCTGATGGTTGATGCGGATCCCAGGAGACGTTGAAAACGTAAACGAGGACCGGCTCGGACGGGCTGGGCCTGAAGGACTCTGTGCATCTGAAAGGCTGGTGTCAACTCTTTATCAGACTCGTCGTCGAAGGTAAAGAGCTGTTTACAAACGTACCTGGGATTTAGCAGAAGTCGGATGGAAAGTGTCATTTCTGGTTACCCTCAAGATAAATAACTTCCTCCTTTAACCTCTCCTTCTTAAATTTCTCCATCTCCATTTCTAAGCTGGTAACTATTTTTAAGTCATAGAGCCCTCAGACTAAATATGTTAACATCCAGTATTTATGTCTGTTGTGTTGTAATTTAACTGTGCTGACGTGTTAAATTGAAAGAAAGTGAAATCATGTCAATCAAGTGTAACGGTGTTAATTTAGTTGATTTATTTTAAATAAATGGTAGTGTCTTTGACATATCAAACTAAGTTAACGTCTCTGTCACTTAATGGCTTTATTTATTTATCCATCATAAAGATCACAGAAATATTGGGTAAACTGAAAAAGAAAGAATCCGTGAAATTACTATTCAATCTGAATGAGTAAATTAATTAAGGTAAAGAGGTCAGTATTAATATTGACCCCCTGCTAAAATCCTTTACACTGCTACAAACTAAAACATACACAACAATCACACAAGATATAAAAAACATCAAAGAAGATAAAAATACCAAAATTTAAGTCCTAAAACAGGTCAGGTTTAGACAGAAACATTAAAGTGTTTATTGTGGTGCAGGATTAATGTTATTGTTCTTTGTGTAAGAAATAAGAAAGTTGAAAAGTTTGAGAGCCACAGGGTGGTTCTGTGGTAAGAGTCCAGTGTGGCATGCAGGGATGGTCTGAAGAACTTTTCTTAAAACATTTTGAAATCTATAAAACAAACATTTTGTCAAACATTTAAGGAATAAACATTTTTAATAACCACTTTAAAAGTTATAAATATTGTCTTTGGTGCATGTTTGTTTTCCAAATATATTAGTGTGTATGGATGACAGGCATTAACATAAAACACTTTGTAGAATGGTGCTTTATGAAGTTCAGTCAGTTTCCTTCTATCAGATGAACGGCAGTTCTGCCACATCCAATATGGCGGCCGCTCTGCCGTACCACCGCTACGGACCATGCCCACTCAACGAGGCGTCCATCGACATGAACTGCTCATTCTGCAAACTCTGTGAAGAAGATCTCTGTCATTTATTCTGGTCATGTCCTTTCTTATGTACGTTCTGGCAAGATATTTGCACTTTTATTTCCCAAAACATTCTTGTTAACTTTTCCCTTACTTATGTAAATGTGTTGTTTGGATTCTTTTCTTATCCCATAAATAAAACAAACCATTATTATATTATCAACCTAATTTTATCAGTTGCAAAATACCATGTACATAAATCTAAATTCTCATATCAGAAACCTTGTTTCTTGGTCTTTAGAGAGGAATTCAAACAATATATATTAGAACACTTCAGTACTCAAACAATAGTAAAGCCATAAAAACTACTGATTTGTGTACCCACTTCAACATTTTTATTTGTTCATTTTGCGCTATAACATTGATACTGTATCTACTGATTTGTTAAAATTTTATTATCAATTAAAAAAAAATCTAAAAAAAAAAAAAAACGAGGCGTCCACTAAAACTGTCTCACCAGTTCTCTGTGATCGTACTGGCAGATGACAATAGCCAATCAGTGATGGAGAAAGGTCAGAGGAGCTTTGCTATGAAATAATGATGAATGATTGTTTGAAATGTGTTTAATAGTTTAACTCAAAAAACGCCGATCTGACTCCAAATCAGCCCAAATTATCCCCACCCGCCCAAAGCTATTTTTAGCCGCAAAGTAGAGAATGAAAACAGCCCAAATGGCAGTAAACCGCCCAATCTGGCATCACTGGCTCTGCCTTCTGCCCGTTGTCACGTCACATGACGTTTTGCGTAAATGCGCAGATCTTTAGGGGCGTGTCCCAGAGAAAAAATTACCATAACTTGTAATGAAATTTTTATATATTTATAATTTATTTTGAAAAAACGAACAGAGCTGAATGATATAAGATATATATGTTCTGACAAATATGCAAATTCCCAACATCATGTCACAATACCTTTAAGGTTTTTAACAACATCTTCCTGTTCACAGATGCTGGTTATTCTGTGCTCCTTCTCTTACTGGACCTCACATCTACTTTTGCTACAATCGACAACAAGATCCTCATAAACCGTGTTTCCATCTATTTTCATTTCGAATTTTGAGCTAATTTTTGAAATCTCGCAAATATGTAAATACAAATTAATGCGAAGCAGAAGTGTTTCCATCAACTGGCTTGAATCGCATCTACCGGGCCACGCACAGCGTCATTACGTCAGACGTCAGCGTCATTACGTCAGACGTCAGCGTTACGCATGTCTACAGTAAACAGGAAGTAGCGGTTGAAAACAGAACCCGGCCACACATCTCGTCAAAATGGAGAGAATATTTCAGGTATGTGTTGCTATCGGGCAAGTTGTATTTATTCTGTCATGCCAACTAGTTTTAGCGATGTTACATGTTGTCCGGAGCGGAAACAGCTGATCAGTCACGTGACGTAAATGTTCGCTACGGCAGAACTGAGTCGGCAAATCTGTTTCCATCTGTCGTTTTGCGCATCAGCTCTGTTTCGAAACCCCCAAAAACCACCTCAAGCGAGCGTATCAACTTTGGGGCGAATTAGGGGAAGTTAAATCGCATTTTGCCGTTTCCATTCAGCTTTTCTGATGCAATGCTTCAAAATGCGCATCTAGAAGCCTTGATGGAAACACGGCTATTGTGGGGTTAGAGCAGTGGGTGGGCATCACAGGATCAGCCCTCGAATGGTTTAGATCCTACCTCGCTGACAGATCCTTTTGTGTCTCCATCAAAGATTTTAATTCAGTTTCGGCAGCGCTTAAATGGGGGGTACCGCAGGGGTCCATCCTCGGTCCCCTTTTATTTTCGTGATACCGACTGCCACTAGGTCCTTTTCATTTCTACACTGACGACTGTCAAATCTACTTCCCCCTCAGACTTAGCGGTATTCTCTCTATTCAACTTTTGCTGGACTACCTGGCTGACATCAGAGACTGGATGGTTTAAAATTTCTTGAGTTTCAACTAGAAGAAGTCTGAAGTTATGTTGTTTCCTCCCAATGACACAATCACCAACCACTGCATCGACCTGCCCGTTATGGCATTGTTAGTGAAACAAAGAGTCACTAATCTGCGAGTGATACTTGACCCTTCTTTGAAACTCCACAAATATGATGGTTAAATCCTGCTATTTCCAGCTGAGGCGACTGTCTAAGCTGAAGCCCATATTGTCCAAAAATAACCCGGAGACAGTAATACTTGCATTCATTACGCCCAGGCTCAACTATTGCAACTCACTCCTTTTTGGTATCAGTAGACCTCCATAGCTAGACTTCAACTGGTCCAGAATGCAGCAGCCCAATTTTTAACCAGCACAGGCAAAAGAGAGCATTAGACTTGTTTTGGCCTCCCTGCACTGGCTTCCGGTTCACTTTCAAATCCAATTCAAAATGCTTTTGTATGTCTATAAATCAAACAGCTCTGCCCCCTCTGATCTGCTCCAGCTGGATGTCCCACCACGTTCTCTCAGGTCAGCTGACCTGTTGCTCCTCACAGTTCCAGGAACCCGTCTGAAAGCGCAGAGGTGACAGGGCCTTCTCTGTCGCAGGCCCAAGACTGTGGAACGAGTTACCTCTGCTTTTCAGACAGGCCCCTTCCCTCACAGTTTTTTAAATCTAGCTTAAAAACACTATTATTCCCTGGCTTTCGGCACTGTGATCTGTGCTGAGTCTGTGTGCATCACTGTTGGTTATGTTACTGTTGTTGTTATCCGCTTTTTATATATACAGTATAAAGTTTGTTGCTGTGTGCTTGGTCTGTCCCTTTGGTGTGCACTGTCACTATTTAAAGTGCTTTATAAATAAAGTGGTATGGTATGATAACTCACTGTAAAGAGGTTAATTTGAAGTAATTAAACAGGCTGATGATCAGACTTTTTCTTTCAAAGCTTTGAGAGTGATGCCCCCTTTCAAAATAAAATTCATAACAAATTATGGATCAAAATGAACCCTTCCACTACATTGTTATGATTCTGATCAGTTTGATGTAAAGTGTTTTCTTTATTTGAAGAAGTGGTGATACATTTATTATGTTCATTAAGTGAATAGGTAAAGTTTCAAGGTGGATTTTGGAAGTTGAAATTAAAAATGTTAATTAAGAATGGCTTCAATGAAAAATGCTCTGTGTTTAAAAATATATATATATTAACACTCTTAAAGAACAGGTTTTAAGCAGGTTTAATTTGAGACAGACCCTGCCTGAACAGGATCTGGGAACTCTCTTATTTTGACAGGGTGCGTTCCGGTAACTGTTTGCTCACCCTTAGGCTTACTAATAATAATGTTATGAACAAGTATGACTGCCTTGAACAAATAAAACTTCTATTACATATGTAAACTGAAAATAATTACATAAAAACTAATTTTGAACACAACAGCCACGTACAAGCTTCTTAATATCACATAAGTGCCCTTTCAAGTACCGGTAAGCATTTCCGCCTTTGTCCTTAAAGAGGAACTAAACCCAAAATTAACTTTTTTTAGCTGATAAACTCCCTAGAATGTGTTCAAAATGTTATCTAGCACTATGGCTGTGTTTAGTTTTATATAATTGTGCGTATCTGTGTAAATCGGCTAATTGGCAATATTTTGGCCTAAAAACGTGTTCTTTGGGTTGAACAGAGGTTCTTCTTCTTCTTCTTCGATGGTGTTTTCTGGCAGTTTACAAACTCGGTGTATTACCGCCATCAACCGGACGGAGATGTAATTCAAGAGTCTATGTACTTTCAATAATTGAACAGAGGTTATTGCACCTTAATTTTCATATTGGTCAGGACTGTTCTTTTGTTTTGTTTTTTTTTTATAAAAGAAACAAGTACAAAAAAAACTTACAATGTCAAACATGGCTCGAGACTTAAGGCATGCATAGCACAAAAGAGAATAAAGGCACATAAACAAAAACAAAAATGTGTTTTGGGCAGCTTACAACAGAAACAACAGCTTACAATAGCTTACAACAGAAATTCGTTACAGATTGTTTTAGTTTTTAAAGCTTTGGCATTAGTACAGTACTTTAAAGTAGCTAAGTAAGAGGAAATATAATTAGAAAACACTATAAATCTAGGTTTTAGCAAGGAGAATTTACAACTGTGGATGTAAAATTTGGCTAAGAGTAGTATTAAATTTACAACAAAAACTTTCTTACTTGAAATATTTGGACAAAAGAACCCAAACAGTATAATTTTAGCGTCAAATGGTAGGTCAATTTCTAACTTTCTATTTACATACTGTACATGAAAATGTCTTTCCAGAACACCTGAGTATGAGAACAGTCCTAGCCTGGTTGATACCAGACCCATGTCCTTCACTTCGCTTTGTACTAGGGTCTGGCATCTCTCCCATAGACAGCGATTTCTCCGTTAGATTTTTGAATGGACCAATCAGAGAACAGAAGGCGGAGTTTTGTTAGTTTAGCCTGGCGAGGTCCAGGCTATTCAGATAAAAAGCTCAGAAACCACTCGGTGGATATTTTTTCTGCTACCAGTGTGTAATTATATGTCTCTAATTTACTGACTGTTGGCCTAGATGAAACATTTGAGATAAAATTCGATTT